>CM076575.1:1828608162-1828914094 GCA_034641835.2 Pinus albicaulis | reverse complement strand
AAGAAATGGAATTGGTGCAGTTTTAATGCATGAAGGAAGACCCATTGCTTTTGGAAGTCGTCCAATCAAAGGAAAGTATTTACAGAAACCTATTTATGAGAAGGAAATGTTAGCAATACTGCATGCACTAAAGAAATGGCGAACTTACCTAATGGGAAGACACTTCAAGGTAAAAGCTGATCATGATAGTCTTAAACACTTTTTGGAACAAAGACTATCGTCAGAAGAGCAGCAAAAATGGGTCACAAAGATGTTGGGTTATGACTTTGAAATAATCTACAAAAAGGAAAGCTTAATGTTGTTGCAGATGCACTCTCAAGAAAGAATGAAGAGGTGGAAGCATTGCTTTGTGCCATTTCTATTATCCAACCAGATTGGATAACCGAAGCAAGAGATGAATGAAGAAGGACAAAGATGTATGGACACTCATTCAAAAGTTGCAGCAAGATCCTAGTACATCTGATACATTTAGTTGGAAAAATGATTCCTTATGGTACAAAGATCGCTTATATCTTTGTAAGAATTCCCAACTAAAACAAAAGATTCTTCTCGAATTGCACACTTCTCCTTTAGGAGGACACTCAGGATTTTTAAAAACTTACCACAGGGTGAAGAAAGATTTTTTTTGGGATGGCCTTAAATCTGACATTCAAAAGTTTGTGGCTGAATGTTTGGTTTGCCAGCAGAATAAAGTGGAAACAATTAAGACCCCAGGACTTCTACAACCTTTATCCATTCCAAGTCAACGTTGGGAGGAGATTTCAATGGATTTTATCACCGGTTTACCTAAGTCCGAAGGAAAGAGTGTCATCATGGTGGTAGTTGATAGACTTACCAAGTATGCACACTTTTGTGCATTATCTCATCCATTTAAAGCAAGTACAGTTGCTACTACATTTATGGACAGAATTCAAAAGCTACATGGAAGCCCAAGGGTTATTGGGAGCGACAGAGATCCCATTTTTACTGGAAATTTTTGGACGGAGTTATTTTCTTGTTTGGGTACTCAATTAGCTCATAGCTCATCTTATCATCCTCAATCCGATGGTCAAACTGAGATAGTAAATAAATTTTTGGAAGGATATCTTCGTTGTTTTGTATCCGATAAACAAACACAATGGGTCAAGTGGTTACCTCTCGCTGAATGGTGGTATAACACTTCCTTCCATACTGCAGCAAAAATGACCCCATTTATGGCACTTTATGGATATCATCCACCATCAATTACATCATCTTTAAGGGAAAATTCAAAGGTTCAAGCAGTCAAAGATCACATCGAGCATCAGCAAGAAGTTCTCCAACTCTT
This sequence comes from Pinus albicaulis, assembly GCA_034641835.2. Taxonomy (NCBI): domain Eukaryota; kingdom Viridiplantae; phylum Streptophyta; class Pinopsida; order Pinales; family Pinaceae; genus Pinus; species Pinus albicaulis. The sequence continues at coordinate 1,828,912,788 of CM076575.1, read as the reverse complement.
AAAGGATAACCTGAATTTGGCACAAAAATCGAATGAAACAACAGGCAGATCAACATCGCAGCGAGAGAAGTTTTGATGTAGGAGATTGGGTATTTTTACGGCTACAACCATATAAACAAATGTCCCTCAAGCAAGCTAAGAAGGATAATAAATTATCGCCAAAGTACTATGGTCCTTACAAGGTGTTGCAAAGATTGGTACTATTCTACAACCTTTATCCATTCCAAGTCAACGTTGGGAGGAGATTTCAATGGATTTTATCACAAGTTTACCTAAGTCCAAAGGAAAGAGTGTCATCATGGTGGTAGTTGATAGACTTACCAAGTATGCACACTTTTGTGCATTATCTCATCCATTTAAAGCAAGTACAGTTGCTACTACATTTATGGACAGAATTGAAAAGCTACATGGAAGCCCAAGGGTTATTGTGAGCGACAGAGATCCCATTTTTACTGGAAATTTTTGGACGGAGTTATTTTCTTGTTTGGGTACTCAATTAGCTCATAGCTCATCTTACCATCCTCAATCTGATGGTCAAACTGAGATAGTACATAAATGTTTGGAAGGATATCTTCGTTGTTTTGTATCTGATAAACAAACACAATGGGTCAAGTGGTTACCTCTCACTGAATGGTGGTATAACACTTCCTTCCATACTGCAGCAAAAATGACCCCATTTATGGCACTTCATGGATATCATCCACCATCCATCACATCATCTTTAAGAGAAAATTCGAAGGTTCAAGCAGTGGAAGATCACATCGAGCATCAACAAGAAGTTCTCCAACTCTTAAAGGATAACCCGAATTTGGCACAAAATCGAATGAAACAACAGGCAGATCAACATCGCAGCGAGAGAAGTTTTGATGTAGGAGATTGGGTATTTTTACTGCTACAACCATACAAACAAATGTCCCTCAAGCAAGCTAAGAAGGATAATAAATTATCACCAAAGTACTATGGTCCTTACAAGGTGTTGCAAAATATTGGTACTATGGCATACAAATTGGAGCTTCCTGCTTCTTCACGAGTGCATCCAGTTTTCCATGTTTCATGCTTAAAGAAGGTTATAGGTAAAAATCTTCCAGTTCAAACAATATTTCCAGAACTTGATGAGGAAGGAAAAATCATATTGGAACCTGAAGCGGTCACGGAAACAAGAACTCGACAACTACGGAATCGATCAATTTCAGAGTATCTCATCAAGTGGAAGAACTTACCCACCGAAGATTCTACATGGGAGGATGAGAATTTTATACAGAAGCACCCGGAGCTACTCAAGTGTTGAGGACAACACTTTTTTGAAGGAGAGGGGCATGTTAGGTCCCTATATCACTAGTATAGCCCTTATTATTGTTAGTGTAAACCCCTTATTGTTATTATTGTACCCTTGTAACCCCCATTTTGTTATTATTGTGCCCTTAAATTATTATTGTTAGGTCGGCTAGGATTACATTGTGGCCCACTAGGATTACATTATGGCCCCATGGACTCCTATATATATAAAGGAGGTTTTGTGAATTGTATCATCCAAGAATTGTTCATTTATGTAATGTATTGGAGGTTGCCCCCTCGAAGTGGCTCATTTCTAAGGCGTTTATATCTCTTTTCTTCTCTTTTTGAGTTGGTTACACAACATTATCTCTTAGAATAGATGGGGTAGCTACATGCCTGTGAAATGTGTTAAAATGAGGCTCAAGGTCCTTTTTTATTATTGAACAATAATACAAAACCCTAAACAACCAAAACCATAACCTGAGGAGATGTAACACCAAGAGTTTATGGGCCTCATTGGGGTTAGTTGGGTAGCTAACTTCTTGGGGTCGTAAATTGGTCATATTATATTTTTTTGGCTTATATGATACCTTGTTGGAAAGATATATCTGAGGAATAAAATTTTTCTTGTATTTTTTTTCCTCCAACTACACGACTGCAACACATCTCAAAAAAATGTCGTTTAGCTGGTGAAAATTTCTCTAGAAGTTCAGGACCCAATAATTGCTAAAAATAGTAAATAAGAAAACCGATGAAACTATCTAGGTGTAATAGAAAGGTGAACACCAATATCCACCTATATCATTCCTCCCCCCTTATGAATCAATGGTCCCCAGTGCATGCAAAGCCTCCACGAGGTGGGGAAATTTTTGGTGAACTTGGTCCTTGGTGAAATACTTGCTCCAGTGAAGAAGTTAGCCTAATTTCAAAACTCTATATAGATGGATTCATTGTTGGCAAGTGCTCTTATGTTGTGTTTCCATGATATGATCATTTTCAGCCTATTCCATGCAGTCTATATTTAACTTTGTCATCGTGAGTTATTCTACAAAGTCGGATGTGGCCAGTAATGGTGGAAAGTATGGTCGAAGGCAATCCACATTGAACATTGGGTGCAAGCTAAGAAATGGGGGAATGTTGAGCTCAAAATAATCCTCTCCCACCACCTTGATGATGGTATGAGTCTGACAATGGAGTGGTTTTAGTTTCCAGTATTCTCTAGTTAGGCGTTATTTCAGCAATTCCATACAAACTTTGCCACCCACCTGAAACTTGTGTGGCACCCGATGTTGATCATGTCGCTTATTATACTTCACATTGGATTTCTCCAAGATATCGTGGACCTACTAGCAAACGTGTTGGATGCATTCAATAAATCTGTTTTCTTTATCATCCTCAGACAATACTGTGTGGATTATGTCTGTGTGGTCACATGAGGTATGGAAACATCAATCCAACATAATGGTTGAAATCCTAGGCCCACTTGAAAGATACTGTGACCAATCGAGCTATGGAGAGCTTTATTATAGTTGTGTTGCACATATGGAAGGCTCTCATCCCATGTTCATGGATGCTTGGAGTTGTACATGGTAGTATATGCACTATCATCCTGTTGACGACCTCTACCTAGGGATGGAATGTGGTTGATTTGGTGAGCTTGGTGTCCAAAAGTGTCCATAGGCTTGACTATAATGTGCTCAGGAAGCTACTATCCTGATCTGATATAATAGTCTATGGGATCCCAAAATGTACCCACACTCGTTCAAAGAAGAGTCTGGCAGTGTCGTGTGTTGTGATACACTTCTTGCATGCCTCCAATATAGACATTTTTTAGAATCTGTCCACAACCATAAATAGAAATTCATTACTATGCTTGGTAGAAGGGAAGATAGAAATATAGTCCATGGGTATGCATTCCCAAGGCTAAGTGGGAGTGGGCAGAGGAGTGTACATGCCTTTCTTCTTGATGGTTGGCTTGTCAAAATATATATCCCAACATATTGTCATATTTTTATCTAATAGGAATACTCTTGCAATAAAACCACTGCCTTTTCTACCCAAAAGTGTCTAGCGACTCGACTGTACTATGCCTCCTACATCATCTTGGCTCACTCGCTTGAAGGAATACAAAGGTGTCCCAGGTGGTAAAAAAGTGCATACTAGAGGTGATAACCTGGCATGTGTTTGCCTCCGAGGAGTGTTTGGTATGTGTTGCTAAAGTTTGGATCGCTTTTGTAAAGAGTTGGCCAACTTGAAGTCTCGTGCCCACAAGAGTTGAGCACAGTCATCAGCACCATGATAGGTGGTTAGCTGAGGTAATCTGCAAGATTGTTGGTGCTCATCTTCTTGTACTTAATATTCAAATAGAATTGTTGCAAGTATGCAAACCATTTTTGATGGAGATCATTCTGTAACTTCCCTTGTGTCTATATGAACTGCAATGGTTGGTGGGTTGTGTGGATGACTCTTTCCTTCCCCAGAATGTAGTGATTCCACTGCCGGCAGGCCTGCATAATTGAATACATTTATTTTTCATAGGTGGGACACTTCTTGACTATGTATAAAAGTGTCTCACTGTGATATGCTACTGGATGACCTTGTTGAGTAAGAAATACACCAATCACATAAGTGGATCAAGCATCTTACTCAATCTCAAATGGTTGTTCTAGGTATGGTAATCTAAGCACAGGTGCAGAGAAAACACAATGCTTCAATTCTGAAAATGCCTTCTATTGGGATTCAGACCAGAAGAATTTTGTTTTTGCTCCTTCTTTGGTGACTAGACTCAGGGGCCAAGTTATATGGTTGAATCCCAACACGAACCTCAGGTAGAAGTTTGCAAGTCCAAGAAATATGCAGAGCTCTGTTAGAGTGGTTTAGGTTTTCCAATCAGGAATGACTTGTATCTTGGATGGGTCCACATACACACCTCGCTCATGAATGATGTACCCAAGGTATTGAATGTGGGTCATTTGAAATTGCATTTTTCGAAATTTGAAAAAAACTTGTGTTGTTGCAGTGTTTGGAGGACTTGTGAAATGTTGGTGGAGGTTTTCCTTCCAACTATCTCTGACTAAAGATCAAGATGTCATCCAAATACACCACTATGAATGAGTTGGTAAAAGGTCTCAAGATGTCATCCATCAACCTCATGAAGGTTGTGAGGGCATTCGTCAACCTGAAAGACACGACCAACCATTCGAAGAGGCCCTCCTTAGATTTGAAGAGAGACTTCCATACATGAGAGGGTTCGATTGGCACCTGGTAATAGCTAGACTTGAAATCAATTTTGCTGAAATATTCCCCCCCCCCTGAGCTGGTCCACGAGGTCATCGATTTATGGGATTGTATACCTATTACAAATAATGATCTTTTTCAGTGCCTGATAGTCAATCCAGAGTCTCGAGGTGTCGTCCTTCTTCTGTACCAACACAAACGAGATCCCAAAGGGTGAGGAGCTTGGCCATATGTGCCCTTTATGAAAAAACTCTTCGATTTTTCTCTTGATTTCATCATTCTCCAGAACCGATCATCGATATATTGAACCATTAGGTGGCAGTGTGCCTCAGTTCAGATAAACAGAGTGATTGACCTGACAGTGTAGAGGGACCCCTTCGGTGAGGAGAAAATATCCTTGTATTCCTTCACGACTTTATCCATCTAATGTTGTCGTATAGGGGAGCCCTATTTGGAGGTTGAGGCCACAATATTCTTCTTGCCTTGTGGGAGAATCATAATGAAAAAAAAAAAAATTGGTTTGGAAAATAATCTTATTTCATTACTTTGCAGTAATCAAAGAGATGGAAGAAGGAAATACTACCTCTGGTATCTTGTACATTTTATTTCCCAAAGTAATAATAACAGAATGAGGCCTAGACTCATACATGCCATGTCGCTTCCACAAGTACAGTTGGCCTAACAATACATCAAAAAATTCAAGAGGAGCAACATCACACAGTACCTCATACATGATGGGCTTGATGTTGTAGGGAAGGTGACACTACTCTCTAATGTGGAGATCTCTTCCATGGTGAAGCCACCTGATGGTATACGAATGTGGTTGTGCAGTTGTTGGTAGGAAAAGTAGCTTCACGAGCTCTACTAAAATGAGTTTCTTTTGGCTTTTGCTATCAACAATGAATTGCAGTGGATAAACCTTCACCCACATGTAGTAATGGAAGTGGCACTCCCACTCATCTAGAACCTCAGGCTCCTCCCTCTCGAGCTTGGTGGTGGAAATGGTGGCATTGGGTTCCACATCAAAAATATTCTTCCCTTTGTCATTCCCCTTGTTTGGTTCTGACCCAGAATCAGAAAATTCATCTGATTCAGATGCCTTCAGCTCAACCACCAATGACTGTTTAGCCCAACACTCACCTGTGTTGTGAGTGGAGCTTTTTATGAAATTTTCACCACTTTCATGTGTCCTTATTTAGCTTTGCGGTGTTGTTATTTAGTTGCTACTTCAGTGGGTTGTCATGAGTCGCCCCGCTTTGACTTTACCCGTTGTTCTACAGTTTCGGGGAGCCTTTCCTTGGGTTCAGATTTGTGTATCCAAAGTCTCGCTTCTTCTGAATAAATTTCTACTTGATCTTGGAAGCATATCGATATGCTGCACCAAGAGAGGTAATTTTGAGAAAATCCATTTCCTCTTGAATTTATTTGTGTAAACAACTATGGTACTTGAGCACCAAATGTTTCTCTAAATATTTAATACCCAAATTTTTTCACAGGGTATGGAACAAATTCATGAGCTCACGTACATCTTAATCCCTTTACTGTTGCATCATGGTCCATTTGATGTACCTGCCCTCATAGCTCATCACGGTGTAATATTGTTCCTTCATGTCGTCTTGAAACAAATTCCAAATTTGTGTGATTGAAAAAAGTTAGGGTTCTTCCTCATCCCTCCGTTTAGAGTAGTTTTCCCACCAATCCTTGACATGGGAGGCGGCTTTGAGGAGAAAAAATGTAATATTTTTTTGATCGAAGAAATCACGAACCGAAAAATAATCTTCTAAAAAATTCAACGATCTATATATGGCGTCTTCATCTATCTGGCCTTCACATATAGGAATGTCAAAGTTGACTTGTATCTTGAAGGGAGAGGTGCCTTGAGAGTGATTGTCAAATGAAGATGTGTTGCTCGTGGGCATCTGCCGCAAGATCTGAACAAAGTTGTCTATAATTTAATTCCTCTGTCACTCGAAGGCTTCTTCAAGCAATATTTTTATAGAACCTCCTGCTCCCTCGTCTTTATTTTTGCTTGCCAAGTGAGGTCATCGGGGTTTGTGATGCTGATCTTGAAAGGGTTCAACCGGATCGATCCCTAACTCCTTATACCCTCACCTCATTGGGGATATGCAAAGAAAAAAGGGAGAAAGTGGACACCACTCTAATACCACTGATACAAATTTAATAAAGAAAGAAACAAAATACATATATAATCACAAATATAGAGATACAATAAAAACAATATTTCATTTCATTAATATCAAATACTAAAAATGCTTATAGACAGAATTGAAATAAACGAGCTCTAATGATGGTAGCTTATCTCTCAAAATAGATGTGGCGGCTTCATGCCTCTAAATTTTGTTACAATAAGGTGCAAGGGACTTTTTATTATTGAATAATAAGAGAAAACCCTAAAAAACCAAAACCCTAACATGAGGAGATGTAACACCAAGGTTTTATGGGCCGTGTTGCGGTTAGTGTACCACCAAGGTTTTAGGTGCCCCGTTGGGGTTAGTTGGGAAGACAACTTCACGGGGTCGTAACTTGGTCATATTATCTCCGTTTGGCACGTATAATACCTCGTTGGAAATATCTCCTTGAATAATACATGTTTTGCCACAGTCCCGTGCCTTTTTCCATGACACTGTAGCAAACCTCAAAAGAATGCTATTTAGGGGGTCAAAATTGCTCCAGAAGTTCACGACCCAAAAATTGCCAAAAATATTAAATAAGAAAACTAATTAAACTCTCTAGGTGGAATAGGCGAAATAGGCAGAATAGGCGGGCGGACACCAATATCCACCTTGATGAGGACTCCTACACCAAACGGTGTGAGATGTGATTGAGACTTCATATCGGGGAGATCACCTAAATGTTGGTGCATCAACAAGGTCATAAGACAAATAAATTTTAGTGCCAACTAAAACCACTAATATAATGAATGGATCCAAGTAAATATGTAATTAGTGATCATTAGGAACTTCTTGATATTATAGATGGTTCATGGGAAACAAAAACCACTTATCATGAAATTAAATGATTCATGATCTCCTTAAAACCACTAAAAGAAATGTTTTGTAATGGTTTAAGATCATTCACAAAAATCAAAATTCATCCATAAAAACCTATAACGATTCAATGTAATCCATAAAACAACAAGAAGTGGTTATTATTGAGAAATCTATAACCGATTCAAAGATAAATCTATTAATCCATTATATTAATGCTTCATGATTATTATTATAGATTATGCAAGTGACCACAAACACATCTTGATATTGCAGGAAGGCTAACTAGATTCAATCAACATTCTCAAAGTACTGCAAGAAAAAGAAAATAATAGAACTTCGAATATGTATGTGCAACGTTCAAACTTGAGAAAGGAAATGTTTGATACATATGAAATATAATTATATTATCAACTGCCGACGGTTCTGCTAGTTGCTTCCAAATTCAAACAAATTTACATCTGATATAACTCACCTGTAAAATAAAACTAAGAATATTTTTCAATAATTTAGGTAGTGGTGAGGGGACTATGTTAGAAATTTAAAAGGACATAGAGGAAATATGTTTTTCCCTCAACACACGGAGTTCACACAGAGTTGCGGAAATTACTTTGATCAACACAACACATTTACGGAAGCTTACACAAAGTTTTGGAAATCATTTAATCCATACCACACAATTGCAAAAATAAATTCAAATGAATCTTAATTTCAATACAGAGTGGTAGAGATCAAAATCACAACTATGGAGAGGAGCAAATATAATCAACTAATTTTAGTCATGGTGAAACAGAGTAAAACAAAGTGTTGCGGCAAAAACGATATGTGAAATTTTCACAACTATATCACGACTAACCAAACTTTATATTAAAACATCAAAACATGAAATACATTAACATATGGATGTGTTGTGGCCAGCAACAACCCCCCTTTTTATTTAGTATTAGTAATAATACTAAATAAGTGGGGACCCTTAATTTAAAAATTCAAAAAATTAATTAGTGCTTGTTTTCTTTTTCAATAAAACTTACTATCATCAACTTGAGAAAATTCCTTGGAAAATCTTTAAATAAACTTAAGTTTATGATAGATTAGAATAAAACCTTTCTTTGAAGAAAATATCGCATCCATCACAAAAAAGTAAAAGATATCTTTTGCAAAGAAGAATCTAACAAATTGCGATAGTGCGATCCCAAAAAATATGCATTAAAATATTTATCGCAAATCGCATATCGCATAAAATATATTTAACGAATATTTTTTATGTTATATTTTGCGATACTGCGATTTCGCGATGTTACGAGATTGCAATTTGCGAATGTTGCGATTTGCGATAATTGCAATTCTGCGATGATTTCGATTTGAGGATATTGCAATCTGCGATATTGCGATTTTGCGATATTGCACAGCAAATCGCAGATCGCATTATCGCAGATTCTTAAAAGCTCGTTGTACGAAGAAAATCTTTCCATAAATCGATATCCATTATGCGCTTTAATGAATTGATTGTCATTTATTAATGAAAAAGGATTTTGTTTTTATTGAAAGGTTATTTCATGTTAAAATAATATATTTCATATGCCTTCAGAATTTAAAACTATCCCGTCAACTTTCTCATATCATTACTCTCACTTAATTCGTAAAACTGTAGGCACAAAGAAACAGAAGACTATACAAAGCGATATACAGAGTATTATGGGAAAGAAAGAGAAAGCTTCGAGTTCTGAAAGTAAAGAAATGACGTCCTTATACGTAGACACTACCTGCAACAAAGATGCAGGTATCACCACTTGGGAGGGTATGCATAATTTGCTTGAAGAAGAAAAACCCAGAGTAATGGAAGTTCGGCTACTTCAGGCTCAAGAAATTCTTCTGAAGCATCTCTTACAGAGTTGGCTTGTTCATTTTTGCACCGGATAGCAGCAAGACTGAGAATTCTTCCATATATAGACATGGTGAAATGGGTGTTGGATAGCACTGATATTACGGACAAGAAGTTTAAAATTGAAGATTAAGAGCTCATCGGGTTTTTTACTCCAGAAAATTTGAGGCTTATGTATCATTTGCTGGAGCCTCAGGCAACTTACAACAAACAATTTATGGAGAAATTTGCCAAGGAAAATCCAAACTTGGCGGAATGCACCAAGGAATGGACCAAAAGAGATGAACCACTGAAGAAAGATAAACACGGTATGTACAGTACTGGTTCACTCACTTCTCCATATTGTTTTGCTGCTGCTATGCTATGTAAGCTTTTTGGAAAGCCTAACAGTAATAAGTTTTTCCTGAATGGCTTCCGTTATTGAATGCTGCTGTTAATGCTACCATTGTGGACTGGGCCAAAATATTGTTTGATAACTTAGCTACATCTATTTTCAATTACCAGTCTAAACAGACTGTCTCTCAGAGGATTTATCCTTATTTTTATCTGTTTTCCTATGTTATGGATTCAATCTGCTTTGTTTCTAAGTTCCCTTTAATGGGTTGGCAATGGACAATTCAAGATCCCTTGCCCATTCATGTATATCACAAAGAATTGTGGGAATAAAGTTTGTTCTTCATTTTTACAGAATTTTCCATGGCATAATGTTTCCTCTGTACAGAATATTGTATAATAAGGATGCTCCAAGATTTTCCCCTGAAGCAGAAGTAGACATTCTCCCTGTCGCAAGATGGTTTGGAGAAGAATTGTTTACCTATGTGAGGGTTTTTGGAAGCTTTTCTTCTCCTCATGTTTTACCCTTGTATGTTCCGGATAAACTCATAGCTCAGGAAATTGCATATCGAACCTCTGGAGAGGGAGGTTTGACAAAAGAATTAAAGGATAAAAAGAAGACCATTTGGCCACAATTTCTTGTGTCCTGCGGAGCATTTTAATTATTTGATGTTGGTCATGCCTTTAAGGAAGTAAACAATATTACATGTTTACAATTGTTCAAGTTTCCAAGAAGGCTATTTGATCCATATGATGTTGTCAAGGATTTCACCAGTGCAGTCAAAGTAAGAGTATTTTCTGGAGAAGAAGATCTTTTTGATGATATGTTTCAAGAAAAATGTTCATTTAAAGAAATTTTGCATTTAGCTCAAACACGGTTCTCCCCAGAAGAATTTCAAGAGTTTAAAATGCATAGGGAAAGAAGATTGACCACTATCCCTTTGGATAATTTGCGCTTGGAACACCACAAGGGAACCAACTCCTAGTGTCAGTCTCAGTGGCAGCTCAGATACAGAAAGGTCTAATTCAAAGTCTGGCAAAGAAACTTCTGAACATTCTAAAAAATCTGATAATGATAAAAGTGAAGGCTCAGTGAAGGATACAACTCAATCAAAAGAGATTTCACAACAACAGACTTCAACCACTCCACAATTGAATCTTCCACCTCTCAATGTACAACAACCATCCATCAGCACTCAGTTAGATAAAGAATGGGAAACATTTAATGATTTGATTAATTTTGAAGGACAGAACATACAAACTCCTGTATAGACAGCAAAAGGTTTAGTTACAGGAATAAGTGGCAATGTCACAGAAACATAACATATACCCATTACTCCCTCTTCTGAGCTTGTACTTAAAATAGAGGAAATTCATCCTCTGGATATATTCTATAGCCCACAACATAAAGCAATAGTAAGGAAGCAAAGGAAGAAGAGGAAATTAGAAAGTGTGCTCTCTACTGATGGAGAACAATTGGATGTTTTATGTAAAGATCCTACTACGGATCCAACTGAAAATATTACTAAGTTATCTCAGATTATAGGAGCTTATGCCTCCACAACCATCAACAAAGCATCTGAGGTACGATTATTATTAAATGAAAAAGAAGATCAAACACAAGTTCTGCAACAACAATTGCAACAAGCCCATGCTAACAGTGAAGCATAAATAAAACTTGAAAAGTTACAGCAAGAGTTTCAACAAATGCAAATCGAATATCAGAAAAGTTTGGCCGAAAAAGAGAAACAAATATAGATGATCCAAGAAATGCATAAAGATGATCCCAAGCTTACAGATTTTATCTCAGAATCTATTTCTTTGAATAATCAACTACTGCAACAACAAGATATATTATGCCAGAAAATCTCACAATGGAACTCCTTTTGTCAAGAAAGTGATAAAATCACTAATCATGTCGTAGAATTACAACATGATTATGATTTAAATAATGAAAGAGTTACTAATTATTTGGCATGGCAAAAGACAGAGGAATCAAAAAGAGTAGGAGCACCAATCATCAATGACAGTCATAAAGAAATTCTCTTCAATAATTGGGATGCACAGATCAGAGAGGCAAAAAAAGCAGCAGAGGAAGCAGCTATAGCAGCAAGAAACATTACTGATTGTGTAAATGAAATTTTTCACAAGGTTAATTTGATTTCAGAAACTATTCCAGGATACCTACCACAAGCACAGAAATTACAAACAGAGTGGAAATAGAAAGCTGAAGAAAAGGCAAAATCAATTCAAGGATTGACAAAGTTAAATTGGGATTCTTACTAGACATGTCTGGTAAAACCACACAGTCAATGCAGTTCTCTTAATTGCATCATTAATTCGGCTGAGAAGATCGCGCCAACACTTGACGATTCTGTTTTTTCGGGATAGTTAAAATCTGAAGTCGGCCAGCCTCCTCTTCTCAAATCAATGCTGGATGCTTGCAAATTCAAAGATCAGATTCATAAGTAGTTAGTTGATAGTTTTTAATTTTAGATTTAGTTTTAGTCTTACTTTATTTTTTCCTAGAAAAAGGACGGTCATTTAAACCGAATCCTAAATTTTTGTAATAAACTATTTTTAGATTTAGTTAGTAGTATTTAGACCCTTCTCATGCATTTAGAGAAGGGTCCTAAAATTTTTCAAAAACTTGTCCTCAGAACATGCACTTCTGCACCCTCAGAGGAGGTTTTGATGAATGAATGGAACAAGATTTATTGATATCTGTGTCTAATATCTGCTACTGATGTTGCACTTCTGTACTCTTAGTAGATGTTGGATTTAGAAGAGATAAGTCATTATTGCTTCTAGCTCATGAGTAGAACCAGTTATAAATGGTACTTTTATCTCTTAACTATTTCTGCTTCTTTGTTAAAAGTGATATTTATGTTTAGTTATTTATATATTGATGCTTGAATGCTTAAGTTATCATTTGGCACTTTTGTATGGTGATAGCTATTTATTTATGCTTAAATGTATGAATAGCTTATTATGCTATATGTTTTTCACAACTGTTTCATCTAACTTTTTATATGAAGTAGTTTCTTTATTGAATTGTTTTATTATAACAATTGAATGATCTTTATTATCGGTTGTTATTTGAAATCATTTTAGATTGCATAAATAGAAATATTAAATCCTGAGTTAGTTTAGAATTAGATATTTCTGTTTAAATTAGAATATAATTTGCATATGATTAGATTAGAAATAAAATAAAATCATTTCACTTAGGAACCTTTTTAGAAAGGAAATATCTATTCTCAACACACACACACACATATTGGGAAACTGGTCCCATTATCCCCAGTCAGACCCACTACACCAAACAGAAAAGGATTTGCTAACCAAGGTCTGGACCGGGTGGGTATCCCCCTTGTTGTAGACCCGATTTTCGGGGCTTCAACATATTTGGCACTAGAAGGAGGGCCACGAACTATGAATGGAAAGTAAATCAAAATCTAAATACCATTCCGAGAGTAAATCACCCTCACCATCTCCCCTAACTTCTCCATTACACTCAGAAATTTTAAATCTAGAACCAAAAGTTGAAAGAAGAACAGACACTGCTACAAACTCTGAATTTTCAGACAAATCTGTTATTGAACCTCTGGAAGTTGAATCTTTTATTCATAAACTTCAGCGATTTTCAATATCACCTCAAAGATCTGTAAATCTCAAGGTAGTGTAACTTCGCAATATAATTCTGCTCATCCCCTCACCAGATTACAGAGTGAAAAGCTTGGCATTCAGCCAACTGAATTACCTCTACCTACAAGGAAGGGAGCAAGGAAATCACCTAAAGGGTATGATAGCGAGACTCTTTCATCATCATCATCCATCTCAACCTCTTCACCGCGAAGTCAACCATCCACCCCTCCACTTCAGAATATTGTCCCTCACTTCACTGGAAATTCCACATCACCTTCTCAATCATCTGTAATTATAATATGTTCATCTTCCCAATCACAAGTATCATCTACTGCACTTTCCTTTGTCAGTAGTTCAGTGATGGCCCAAATGCCATGGAATAATCCAAGTGCGGGCCTAATGTTCGCTCTCTTGAGCCACTACGAAACTAATTCCCAAAATGGCCGCCTAAGTTTATCCTAAGCAAGCATGCTAAAGGTGTATGAACATATAAACAACTTTATGCTTGTTGAAATATGATGCGGTGCAAGATGTTGTCCTTGATGGCAACCCAATTAATGAAGATGAAGACATGTGGACTGTTGACATGTGTTGTTCCTGCGGGCAATCCACCCGAGAAGTTATTCTTGATCATGGACTTGCAATCTATTGTTTATTTATAATATGATGCATATGATGCCGAGCAAGCCCTTTAAAGCAACCCACAAAGATGATGACAACTTATTCGATGAAGTTGTGCTGAGAGATGCTTGAGAGAATGTTCCCGATGAAGAAAATATGATGTTTCTACAAAGTGTGTTAAGGCACAAGAAAGGAATTCAGAATGTGCTCAAAATATAATAAAAAGAGTATGTCACTTGGTATACGCGGATTGGCCTAGGGGAAGTCGCGTATGCACGCGGAAAAGAACGTGCCAAGTCGCGTATGGGCTAAAGCGCTCAAAAAGTGCAAAACCAAGGGTAACCACCATGGTATTGACCCATGGTATTGGTTAATGATCCGCCTAATTGACCCCGTCCAGGTAGTTTTGGGCTCATGGTATTGTTTTGGCCCATGGTATTGAAAAAGGGGCTCATGGTATTGAAAAAGGGTAAACCTATATAAAGAGAAGAAAATCATTGTGCAAATGATGAGTGTGGGTGCAAGATGTCTGAGCTTGAATGAATACTTCTCTCTGAAGTATATCTGAATGGAAAGGGTTACAGTTGAATGATAAATCTGAATGCATGATGCACCAATGATGAAGAAGGGGATCTAGATCTGAAATGTACTTGTATTTGCTAGATCCGAGCCAGTGAAGGCCAGATCCGTGATGAGTGGGGCGAGCATCTTGGCGAACATTTGTCTGAAGCAAAAGGGTAGATCTGAACTGAATATCTGATCTGATGAAGTATGCTGCTCTGTAATGATTGAAGATCTATACGCTACTTCGCCGCGGGGGAAGCGCGTATATACGCAGCTTCAGCGAAGAGAAAGCGCGTATGCGCAATAAAATATACACTGAGGTATACGCTGGTTTGTGTGGACGGGAGCGCGTATATACGCAACATCAGTGAAGGGAAAGAGCGTATGCAAACTAGGGTTTGCTGAAGCAAGGGGTATGAAATATCTGATCTGCTTCACACCATCTCAGTTGATATGTATCTCTGTTGATGATGTATGTTTGTGCTTGGTAGCATGGAAAGGGTCGGGTCTCAAATATGATGAATTGTGTCTGTAAGTTGGCTCTATTGAAGTGGTTGGATCCAGCAGGGATCCAGTGTGAAAATTGATGAAACGTGGTCCAAGGTGGTGCTGAAGGTTGTAGCCTTCAGTCAGGGGGTTGTAGCTCCCTTCCAGGAGAGGCTGGTAAACGAGATCGGGGGTCGTAGCTCCCTTCCAGGAGAGGCTGGTAAACGAGTCAGGGGGTTGGAGCTCCCTTCCAGGAGAGGCTGGTAAACGAGCGCAGGTGGGTGCCTGCGTGCTGGTCAAGTCTGCGCCAGCACATATGTTGTAAGATGTTTTCTCTATAATAAAATATTGAAGGCTGAGCAACTGCAGCGGTGGTTTTCTCCCGACTTGGGTTTCCACCTAAAAATCCTGGTGTTCATGTGTGATGCTGTGTGTGATGATTTATTCTGTTCTTACTGCACATGTTTACTGCTTATTGAATATCTGATGAATAAATGAAGGAATAATTTAAGTGAAGAATTAATGACATAAATAGATATCTGTGTATACGCGAGTTTCGTAAAGGGTATCCGCGTATATACGCAAGTATGGTTCAGGAAAGTAGCGTATGCATTTTAGAAGCAGGAAAAAGTGAAAGTTTTGAATATGCAGTAAATACTGATTCACCCCCCCCTCTCAGTATTTTTCCCAACAATTGGTATCAGAGCAGGTCCTTGTGGAGAAGCTTGATCGCTTAAAGGAGATTCGTCGCAATGGGAAGTCAAGAAGGAATAATGTCTATAAAGCCACCTATATTCAATGGAAGCAATCTGATATTCTGGAAGGTACGTACAAAAGCATATCTGCAAAGTCTTGGTGCAGATGTATGGGCAATCGTGGAAGAAGGTTATCAATAACCGACAAGTATTCCTACTGATGCAGCAGAAAGAAAGAAGTATGAGACCAATGCCAAAGCAGTAAATGTTTTACTGGGAAGCATGTCTGAATCAGAATTTGCTAAAGTGATGCAGCTAAATTCAGCAAAAGATATATGGGACAAAATCATTCTGAGCTATGAAGGAGATACAAAGGTAAAAAATGCAAAACTCCAAACTCTTAGAATTGAATATGAAAATTTGAAGATGCATAGTGATGAAAGTGTTGCCAGTTTCTTCCTTCGTCTAGATGATGTTGTCAATCGAATGAGGAATTTGGGTGAAACTAAAACTGATACTACTCTGGTTGAAAAAGTCTTAAGATCCTTGACTCCAAAATTTGACTCTAAAGTCTCCGCTATTGAAGAAAGGCAAGATCTGCAAACTCTTACTATTGTTCAATTACATGGGACTCTGACTGCTTTTGAAATGAGACAAGGAGGTCCTTCTCAAGTAAGAGAAGTTGCGTTTAAGGCTTCTACAAAAGGAAAGGAAAAGGAAGTTGTCAAAGAATCAGGCTATATTTCCGATGAAGAAGAAGCAAATTTCGTAAGAAAACTCCAACTAGGAACTGGAAGATTCAAAGGTAAGCTTCCCTTCAAATGTTTTGAGTGTGGAAAAGTTGGTCATTATGCTACAAAATGTCCTTATAAAGGAAAAGAAGTTGTTAGAAGGAATAAGAACAGATCTAGCTCTAAGAAAAGTTACTATACTAATGAAGATAGTGATGGGTCATCTAATAGTGAAGAAGATTGTGAAGAAGATCTTAGACTTCTCATGGCCTTTGAACAAAAGGAAGAAAAGGATATGTTTATGGATGCTCTAGAGGAAAATGATTTTCTTGAAGAAAATAATCAACTCAAACTTCGCTTAGAAGATTGCAAAATTCTCTTAGAAGAACAAAAGGTGATCAGAGAGACTGTTGAAAAGCAGCTTGAAGAAGATAAGAAACATATTGAAAAGCTAGAATGTGAAGTGGTAATTCAAAGAAAAGAAGTAGAGAAAGCAAAGACCTTGAATCTTAGATTTTCTAAAGGATCTGAAACCTTAGATGAGATTATCAAGGTACAACGTTCTCCTCTTATAAAGACAGGTCTGGGATATACCGGAGAATCTTCTCAAACTTCAGCACCAAACCATCTAAAAGCAGTTACAGGTGGTTTACTACATTCAGCCACTCAGCAAGGGAATAGAGGATCTCTACAGGGAAAGCAGGACCATCTCAATTCAAGGAACACTAACAGGGATAGCTTTCAAAGACACTACAACCAACAGGTAAACTCAAATAGAAGATTCCAAGATCGCAGAAATTTCTACTTCAATGGGCAATGTTTCGCTTGTCACAATTTTGGTCATAAAGCTATTCAATGTGTGGCATATAAAACCATCATGACAAGAGAAGCAAGAAAGAAAAGGTTGGATACTGAACCAAAGAAGAATACCTATAACAATTTTTCTCCTCTTCAAAGTGAAGTCGAATGTACTTATTGCAATAACTTTGGCCATGAAGAATCTGAATGCAGGAACAAGATCTAGCCTAAAGAACATGTTCCCTCAAGCTCCAAAGTGTGGAAGAAGAAAGAACCGCCGGTTGAAAATTGTGGGATAACATTATTTGCAGAAGGTGAAGAAAATCAATGGTACATCGATAGTGGGTGCTCAAGACACATGACAGGTGACAAAAGCAAACTTCATACTTATAATGCTCTGGAAAAAGAAAAGAAAGTTACATTTGGAAATGATACTCCTGCTGTAATTAAAGGAAAAGGGTCGGTATTTCTAAAAGAAAAGGTGAAGGCTAAAGATGTCATGTATGTGGATGGATTAAGGCATAACCTGTTAAGTGTTAGTCAAATGTGTGATCAAGGAGCAGAAGTGGTCTTCAGTTCCAAAGAATGTATGGTTCGTGATCTTGATACAGGTAAAATCATTATAAAAGGAAAAAGAAATCCAAGCAACCTGTATGTACTAAACGGCATAGATCAATGTTACTTGAGCAAGTCTTCAGAAAATTGGCTATGACATAGAAGGCTGGGGCATCTGAGTTTCTCTCAAATCAACAAAGCAAACAGACTTCAAGCTATTCGTGATCTTCCCAAGGTCAATCTTCCAGAAAATACCATATGCAAATCTTGTCAATTTGGTAAGCAGACCAGAGTTCGATTTAATGCCAAAGAAGGATCATCAAGTAAGCCACTTGAACTCATTCATACTGACATCTGTGGACCTATGAGGAAAAGGTCATTACGTGGGGAAGAATACTATATCCTATTTATCGATGACTACTCCAGAATGTGTGAGATCGCATTTATTAAACACAAAGATGAAGCTTTTGAAAAATTTCAGAAGTTCAAAACTCTGGTAGAAAATGAATTGGATTCAAAAATCAAGTGTCTTAGATCTGATCGAGGTGGAGAATATTCATCAAATGAATTCTTTGAATTTTGTGAACAACATGGCATTAAAAGACAATTCTCTGTAGCAGGCACTCCACAACAAAATGGTGTGGCAGAAAGAATGAATAGAACAATTGTTCAAATGGCTAGAGCTATGATGGCTGACTCTAATGTTCCTGACATGTTCTGGAGTGAAGCAGAACGTACAGCAGTTAACATTCTCAACAAAGCTCATGTTCGGGTAAATAGTGACAAAACTCCATATGAACTCTGGTATGGTAAGTCTCCCACTGTAAAGCATTTTAAAGTTTTTGGAAGTAGATGCTTTATCAAAAACAATGATGAAAAGCTTGGCAAGTTTGAACCTAGATCAGATGAAGGGATACTTCTTGGTTACTCATCTTCAAGCAAAGCATTCACATGTTACAATAAGAGGCTTCAAAAGGTTGTTGAATGTATTGATGTTGTTATTGATGAGTCTTCTGCAGCTTCTAAAGAAGAAAAACAAACAACAGAAGAAGATGATAGCGACATATGGCCCTCTACATCAGATGGAAATGATATAGGCAGTGAATCCAATGAAGAACCTGAAAATGATCTATCTGAAAAAGCTCCATCCAGATATGTTCAAAAGAATCATCCTGAATCTCAAATTTTGGGAGACAAGGAATCAGGTGTACGAACAAGGAGAACTCTTGCGGGACCTTCTAGTAATTTGGCACTTCTATCCACAATTGAACCACACAATGTCAATGAAGCTAGCAAATATGAATGTTGGAATAATTCCATGGATGAAGAAATTGAGCAAATTGAAAAGAATGACACTTGGGATTTGGTACCAAGACCTCATGATAAAAATGTCATTGGAACTAAATGGATCTTCAAGAACAAGTTAAATGAGAATGAGGATGTTGTAAGAAACAAAGCTAGACTGGTTTGCAAAGGGTATACTCAACAAGAAGGTATAGAATTTGAAGAAACTTTTGCTCCTGTAGCTAGACTTGAAGCCATAAGAATGTTTCTTGCTTTCTCAAGCTATCAACGAATCAAAGTTTATCAAATGGATGTTAAGTCTGCTTTTCTTAATGGTGATCTAGAAGAAGAAGTATATATAGAACAACCGGAAGGATTCATTTTGGGAAATGATGAAAATCTTGTTTGTAGACTTAAAAGGGCTCTATATGGTCTCAAACAAGCTCCAAGGGCTTGGTATTATCGTCTTGACAAATATCTTCATCAACAAGGATTTTCAAAGGGGTCTGCTGATAGCAACTTATACACAAAAGTTGAAAATGATAAACTATTGATTGTAGTTGTATATGTTGACGATATCATTTTTGGGAGTAACAAAGAATCTATGAGTCAAAAATTTGCTTCTGTCATGCAGCAAGAATTTGAAATGTCTTTACTTGGGGAACTAACATTCTTTCTTGGCTTGCAAGTGCATCAATCTGCAGATGGTATATTTCTATCACAAGCAAAATATCTTAAGCAAATTCTGAAGAAGCATGGCATGGAAGAATGCAAACCTGTAAGTACACCAATGATAACCGGATGCAGTCTCGGTTCTAATGATGATTCTCCCACTGTGAATCAACCAGAATACAGATCGATGATTGGAAGTCTACTTTATCTCACTGGGACCAGACCAGACATTATGCATGATGTTGGGATTGTTGGACGATTCCAAGCTAATCCAAAAGAGTCTCACCTTCAGGCTGTCAAAAGGATATTCAAATATCTACAAGGAACTCAAGACTTTGGTCTATGGTATCCAAAGGATGTTGATCTTACTCTTCATGCTTACACTGATGCAGATTGGGCTGGAAGTGTTGATGATCGGAAAAGCACTAGTGGTGGTGCATTTTACATGGGGCCCCGGTGAGTATCTTGGTTCAGCAAGAAGCAAAATTCTATTGCCTTATCAACAGCTGAAGCAGAGTATGTAGCTGCCGCATCTTGTTGCACTCAACTCCTATGGATGATTCAAACCTTGCAAGATTTTCAAATCAAATGTGCAACTCCTATCTCCATTATGTGTGATAATACAAGTGCCATCAGTATCTCAAAGAATCCTGTTATGCATTCGAAAACCAAGCACATTCCCATCAAATATCATTTTCTACGTGAACAAGTGCTTGAGCAAAATGTGAAGTTGGAGTATGTTACCTCCAAAGAACAAACTGCTGATATCTTTACCAAACCTCTGCCCAGGGTAGCATTCGAGTATTTAAGACAGAAGCTGGGAGTGTTCTCTGCCAGTCAAAAGAAAAAATCTGCATAAATTTTAGAAGATGGCTTGGGATACGCGGGTTTCCTGAAACACAGTCGCGTATGTACGCGAGTCCCTGCACATAAACCCGCGTATGTTTGGTTGCTGACAATTTTTTGGATGGTTCAGCATTCTTCAGCACAGCTGCAATGCTGTCTGGTATCTCTGATACTGTTTGGTATCTCTGGTGGTGTTCCAGTTCTCATAATTTTGTTTCTAATGTTTTGATGAAGATGCCTTGATGATTTGTTGGTGAAAATGTTCAGGATGCACAAACTAAGGGGGAGCCTTAGTCATATGAAAAGGATGCATGGATGCACAGTTTCAGGGGGAGCATTAGTTTTGCTGAGTATAATGCACTGCTGGCATTATGGTGGTTCTGATATATGATCTCTCTTGAGGTCTTTTTGGTATTGGTTATGAAAAGTCATTTTTGATGAAAAGGTCATGTGGAGACCCATGTTGTAAAATTGTATTATTCAGTCATGTAAGGACTTGTCATTTTTGTAAACCCACTTGGTTGGGTAGCTGAGTCAAATTTGTAAACCCACTTGGTTGGGTAGTTGAGTCTCATATGTAAATCCACTTGGATGGATAATTGATGTAAGTATGAGTCTTTGGTGATAGGAAGTTCATAGAGTCATTGACAAATATGTTTGACGATTCAGCATGAACTCAGAGGGAGCTTGGCCACTTCAGCTCATATCAGATCTGCAGAATGTTTCTTCCACATGAGGAGAAAAGGGGGAGAATGTTGGTTTTTGATCCGCCCTTTGCCCTTGATGTCAAAGGGGGAGAATGACATGGTGTTTGAATGAAGAGAAGATAATGATGTCAAATATTTGGGAGAGTGACATATTTGGGATAGTGACATGGTACCTATCTGTTGTGGTAACCAAACACCATCGTGGTTGCCATCAAGTCCAAAGGGGGAGATTGTTGGAAATATGATGCAGAGTGTTGTCCTTGATGGCAACCCACTGAATGAAGATGAAGACGTGCGACTGTTGACATGTATTGTCCTTGATGGCAATCCACCTGATGAAGTTATGCTTGACTTGATGGACTTGTTAAATGATGTAAATATGATGTGATATGATGTTTGTTGACAATATGTTGTTGAGTGTTGTCCTTGAAAGGCAACCCACTTGATGAAGATGATGAAAAATTTCTTGATGAAGTTGTGCTTGAGAGAATGTTCCTGATGAAGAAAATATGATGTTTCTACAGTGTGTACAGAAGGCAATGAAGAAAGGAATTTAGAATGTGCTCAAATATATGAAAAGAGTATGTCTCTTTGTATACGCGGATTGGCCTAGGGGAAGTCGCGTATGCACGCGGAAAATAACGTGCGAAGTCGCGTATGGGAAAAAGCGCTCAAAAAGTGCAAAACCAAGGGTAACCACTATGGTATTGACCCATTGTATTGGGTAATGATCCGCCTAATTGACCCCGTCCAGGTAGTTTTGGGCTCATGGTATTGTTTTGGCCCATGGTATTGAAAAAGGGGCTCATGGTATTGAAAGAGGAAAACCTATATAAGGAGAAGAAATTCATTGTGCAAATGATGAGTGTGGGTGCAAGATGTCTGAGCTTGAATGAATACTTCTCTCTGAAGTATATCTGAATGGAAAGGGTTACACTTGAATGATAAATCTGAATGTATGATGCACCAATGATGAAGAAGGGGATCTAGATCTAAATTGCTCTTGTATTTGCTAGATCTGATAATGGAAGGCTTAGATCTGTGATGAGGCGAGCATCTAGGCGAACATCTGTCTGAAGCAAAAGGGTAGATCTGAACTGAATATCTGATCTGATGAAGTATGCTGCTCTGTAATAATTGAAGATCTATACGCTACTTCGCCGCGGAGGAAGCGTGTATATACGCGGCTTCAGCGAAGAGAAAGCACGTATGCGCAATAAAATATACACTGAGGTATACGCTGGTTTGTGTGGACGGAAGCGCGTATATACGCGACATCAGTAAAGGGAAAGCGCGTATGCAAACTTGGGTTTGCTGAAGCAAGGGGTATGAAATATCTGATCTGTTCTGCTGTGTTTCTGCTATCTGATCTGTGTTGATATGTATCTTTTGGTGATGTATGTTTGTGCTTAAAAGTATGGAAAGGGTCCAGTATGAAAATATGATGAAATGTGGCCTGCAAGTGGTGTTCTATTGAAGTTGTTGGATCCAGTGTGAAAATTGATGAAACGTGGTCCAAAGTGGTGCTGAGGGTTGTAGCCTTCAGTCAGGGGGTTGTAGCTCCCTTCCAGGTGAGGCTGGTAAACGAGATCGGGGGGTCGTAGCTCCCTTCCAGGAGAGGCTGGTAAACGAGTCAGGGGGTCGTAGCTCCCTTCCAGGAGAGGCTGGTAAACGAGCGCAGGTGGGTGCCTGCGTGCTGGTCAAGTCTGCGCCAGCACATATGTTGTAAGATGTTTTCTCTATAATAAAATATTGAAGGCTGAGCAACTGCAGCGGTGGTTTTCTCCGACTTGGGTTTCCACCTAAAAATCCTGGTGTTCATGTGTGATGCTTTGTGTGATGGTTTATTCTGTTGTTACTGCACATGTTTCTTTGCTTATTGAATATCTGATGAATAAATGAAGGAATGGTTCAAGTGAAGAATTAATGACATAAATAGATATCTGTGTATACGCGAGTTTCGTAAAGGGTATCTGCGTATATACGCAAGTCTGGTTCAAGAAAGTAGCGTATGCATTTTAGAAGCAGGAAAAAGTGAAAGTTTTGAATATGCAGTAAATACTGATTCACCCCCCCCCCTCTCAGTATTTTTCCAACAATGTTGTCCATAAATCTCAATGGAGTTATTAATGAAGATGTTGTTGTCCGAACTTTTCCCTATACCCTACAAGGAGCAGCTGGATCATGGTATTTCTCATTACCATCTGGATCCATCACTAGTTGGGATATCTTTCAAGATCAATTTTTGACTAAATTTGGTGATGACAGGTCTACAGCGACATTGATCAATGATCTATCTAATCTTAGAGCTGATTCAAAAGAACTTGTCAAGGATTTTAATTCACATTTCAATAAATTGCTAAACAAAATACCTACTGCTTCCAAGCCTAGCGAAGAAGTGTGAAGTGAATGGTACATTTCTGCTTTACCATCAAACATAGCAATATTTGTTGATAGGGCTAACAAAACAACTTTAGCAAAAAATATGAAGGAATCAATAGCATTAGAGAAACATATCATAACCCTAGATAAGAAAAATGCTATAGAAGAACGAAAATCCAAGAAGGTCACTTTTAAGGAAGATCCCAAGAAAAAACAACCAAAAGATCCATTTGATTTAGAAGGATTGTAGAAAGTTTTGAAAACCATGTCTAACAAAATGGTTGACATTAAGAAACAAGTGGCAGAAACATCTTCAAAAAATTCTTTCAAGCCTTTTAGAAGAAACCCTTCAAATGATCCAAAACCACCAAATGCTATTACTAATGCTGAATCAGAAGAAGAAGAAGAGGAAACTGATATTGAAGAAACTACTAATGAAGAAGAAGTCGTAGAAGTACAAGGTATGTGGGATTTCATCCTCCCAGATGAGGAAGATCAAGAAGCATCCCCGATTAGCACTCGAAGTAGAAATCAACTTGATCCTCCTCAACCTACTCCTAAGTCAAAGAGCGCAAGCTCATTGACTAAGCATAAAGTTGTACCCAAGAAAACGACATCTAAAGCAATTCAAACCAGCCCAGTCCAGACAGATTCATCAACTCCATCTAGAACTCTGATTGTTCCTGATGAAATTGAGTATAATATCATAAAAGATATGAAGAAGACTAGGGCTAACATCACTTTTTATGAATTGAGCAAGTTAAAACACCAATAAAAGGTACTTTTGAAATAATTACATGTTGTACCAGAGAAACCTTTGCCCGATCCTGTGATTTCTCAAGCTTCCAATGAGATGGGAAGACCTCCAGCTAATGCGATCAGTAAAGTTGATCTAGAAAATATCGCTTTAATTGGAGGAAGGTCGAGATCTCATACTCCTCCATTTCTTATTACTTATGAATTTTTCAATAAAAATTTGCATAATTGTTTAGTGGATTCTGGAGCTTCATCTAATATTCTACCAAAATCAATATGTGCAAAGTTGAACATTCAACCACAAAAATCTGATGTACTTATAGTCCAGTTAGATCGATCGTAAGTGGAAGTGATTGGTGAATTAAATCAGGTTACCATAAGACTGTCGTCTAATCCAAAGGTATGTCAGTTATCGATATTTTAGTTGCAGATATTCCAAAATTTTATGGTTTAATTCTTAGCAGAGATTGGTCAAAAAAACTTCATGGATATTTTGCAACTGATTGGTTGCATATGTGGCTTCCTTACAATGGTAAACCATATCAGATAAAGGTTGAGCGAGAAAAACATCAGAAATACATAGTAACAGTACTGGAAGGAGATAATTAACCAGTTGCATACAACAGTAATATCATTGGCAATTACTCAGTTAATTCTTTCCTAGGAAATTTCAATGCTCATACTTCACCTTATCTAGAACATTCTGTTTTATCTCAAATAGAAAATTTTTCTCAAACAGATAGTTTTAAATGTATTAATTTTGTAGATACTCTTGTAAATAAATCTTTATTCTGGAAATTATTTTTTGATGGTTCTAAGTCTAATGAAGGAGCAGGAGCAGGATGCGTGTTGGTTAGTCCAGAGGGAAACAAAATTATGCTAACTTGCAGACTTGAGTTTGATTGCACTAATAACACTGCAAAATACGAGGCTTTAGTCCAAGGATTATATAAAGCAATCGGATTAGACATCAAATATCTACAAGTTTTCAGAGATTTGGAAATTGTAATCAAACAGATATGTAATACTGTACATTTTTTATCAGGTCATTTAAAGCATTATCAATCTTTAGTCCAAGATCTGACTGATCATTTTATAGCATTTAATATTTCATCAATTCCCAGAATCCAAAATGTTAGTTCAGACCTCCTAGCTAACGTAGCTTCCAAGCTCATTCCTGCAGAAGACTTTAGTCCTGATCGATTTTCAATCGAATTAATATTTAGACCCTCGATTCCTGATAACATTACCAATTGGAGGATTTTCAATGATGATCCTGATATTTTAAACTTTCTCACATCTGAATGACCTTACACCAATCAGATAATTGATGAAGACCAACGTGACAGACAATTGCTCCAAGATAGCACCAATAATCTATGCCAAAGTCAGTAGTCAAGTTATAAGACCTTTATGATTTGAAAGATCGATTTAAAAGATCTACCAATTCAAAACTGCAAAGTTCAACTTTGAATTATGAATTAGTAAATCTAGGAACTGATGCCAAACCACAGAATATCAACCTAGACCTTGGGCTAGCTCCTGAAGAAAATTTAGCGTATGTTCGTCTTTTGAAACAATATAAAAGTGTCTTTGCTTGGAACTATGATGAACTCAAAACTTATGACACTTCTATTATCCAACATACTATCCCAATGATAAATGATGAAAAACCTGTCCAACAAAAGTTGAGAAAGATCCATCCCAATCTAGAAAATCAAATCAAATCTGAACTCAATAAATTATTGAAAGCCAAAATTATTTTTCCCATCCGACATTCTAAATGGGTTTCCAATATGGTTCCTGTTATAAAGAAGAACGGAGACATTAGAATTTGCATTGAATTTCGAAACCTTAATAAAGCCTGCCAAAAAGATAATTTTCCTTTCCCTCCCATGGAGCAAGTATTACAGGCAGTTGCAGGATCAGAATTAATGTCTTTTTTAGATGGTTTCTCTGGCTACAACCAAGTATTGGTTCATCCAGATGATCAATTGAAAACTACATTCAGAACCAAATGCGGCACTTATGCATATCAAAAGATGCCTTTTGGTTTGATCAATGCTGGTGCCAGATTTCAAAGAGCTATGGACATTGCTTTCAAGGGATTAGTTAACAAATCAGTGGTAATTTACTTGGATGATATAACTATATATTCCAAAAAATGAAGCAATCATCTTAGAGATTTGAAGCAGATCTTCCAACGTTGTCAAAGGTGTGGAATTTCACTTAATCCAAAAAAATATTTTTTTTCATTAAATGAAGGAAAAATTCTTGGATTCATAGTATCAAAATCTGGAATTCATATTGATCCTGATAGAATCAAAGAAATTTCTGAAATACTCTTACCTCACAACAATAAAGCTATGCAATCTTTTCTTGGCTAGATTAATTTTGTAAAGAGATTTGTGCCAGATTTTTCGAGAATTGTATCACCCTTTCAAGCAATGATTAAAAAGAATTCAAACTTCAAGTGGGGCAAAAACGAATATGAGGCATTCAATCTGATCAAACAAGCAATTATTAATGCTTCATCTTTAGCAACTCCAAATTTTTTTGATCCTTTTATTTTGTATACATTTGCCTCTGATAAATCTTATGCTACGATACTCACTCAAGCAAATCAAGACAAAGCAGAAGCTCCAATTACTTTTTTCAGTTCAAATTTACAGGGAGCTGAGTTGAATTATTCAGATGTGGAGAAACAAGCTTATGTTGTTTTCAAAGCAAGTAAATATTTCAGACCCTTTTTACTTAAAACCCATACAAAAATCATAGTACCATTTCCAGCAGTAAGAAATCTTTTAGTCCAAAAAGATGTGGGTGAGAAAAGAGCCAATCGGGTTACTGCCTTACAAGAATATGATGTTGAAATCAAACCGGAAAGTATTGTAAGAGGTCAAGGTTTTTGCAAAATACTAGCTGGAGAATTGCTTATTTCTGAAAAACCATCTGAAGAAATACAAACATATGAGGTAAGCCTAAATGATTTTGAATCATTATATGTTGATATCATTATTTATCTAAAGAATGGATATGCTCCTCCAAATCTCGATGATACCAAGAAAAGAGCTCTAAGGTTGAAGGCTAAACAATATCATCTTGTGAATGATGTTCTTTTTAGAATGAATTATGATTCTATTCTTCTTAGATGTCTTGAGAAATCTGAAGCTGGAAATGTCTTGCAGGAACTTCATGATGGGCCAGCAGGTGGACATTATGCTGGAGATGCAACTGCACATAAAATCCTCCATGTAGACTATTACTGGCCCACTTTATTCAAAGATTCACATAGCTACGCAAGAAAATGTCAAATTTGTCAAACTACAGCTGGAAGACAAAAGAAACTATCATTACCTTTACAACCAGTCAACATTGAGAAGCCTTTTGATCAATTGGGATTGGACATAATAGGTGAGATCATTCCTCACTCTTCTAAACAACATAGGTATATCATTATAGCAACTGATTATTTTACAAAATGGGTAGAAGCAGTCCTTCTCAAGACTGCTAATGCTGAACATATCATCGAATTCATAGATCAGTTCATAATCACCAAGTTTGTTTTACCTTCTGCTTTAATTTTTGGTAATGCAACATATTTTTCTGGTAATGCTATGATTGAATTTGCACTCAAGAGACGTTTCAAACTTATATAATCTGCCAATTTTTATCCACAGGGAAATGGGTTAGCTGAATCCACAAATAGAAACTTAATCAGAATCATTAAGAGAACCATTGATCAAAATCATAAAAATTGGCAGAAGTCTTTAATATATGCTTTATGGGAAGTTCAAATAACGCAGAAGGCTTCCATTAGCACTTCTCCCTTTAATTTAGATTATGGAAGTGAAGTGGTTCTTCCAACTCATCTAGTGATTCCTTCTTTAGCCTTAGTCCAATATATTGATGAAGCACCAACTTCTTCCTTACAACTAAGGAAAATGGAAATAATTAAGTTAGAAGAACAACGAGAAAAATCCAAAGTAACTCATGCTCATCATCAAGCATTAAGTAAAGCTTCTTTTGATTCAAACATGATAACCAGAAAGGATTTTCAGATAGGAGATCTAGTTTTAAAATGGTATAAGGCTCATGAGGAAAAAGGAAAACATATGAAGTTTCAACAAATGTGGCTTGGTCCTTTCCAAATTGCAGAAATCACAGGTCCATCTACTTTTATGTTACACGATTTAACAGGGAAAAGAGAGTCTTTACCTGTTAATGGAAAGATTCTCAAAAAATATTTTCCATAGGAGATCATTCTTCCATTTTGTAGATTAGTTTTCTTTATTGTCATAATAAAACTAGTTGTTAATGGTTACATCTGAAATTCACGAAAAAGATACAAATTCTCTTCTTAGATTTTGTTTCTTCACTTATATAAATAGAATTCTTTTTAGAACATTGATCATTATTATTCAAAGATACAGTTAAAGAGATTTAGCCTAGAAATGATACTAGTTTCAACTTTGAAAATTTTGATGAAAAGTAACTTTTAGTGAAAGATTGTTTTATATCAGTCCAATGAAAGGTATCAATAAAAAAACAAAGGTTCTATATAGAAAAGTCCTTTTCCCAAAAACTATATCATTGTCTTCTAGAACTATCTTAAGGAAACAATGACTTCCTCCCCACCTAGAAAATTACAATGTTCAGGGAATAATCCAATTATACACTTTATCTTAAAGAATAAGAGGTATCATCACGAGCCGACTTATCATGATCATAGATATTATAGCTTGCTGACTTTGTCAATACTGCATACCACAACAGGGCAATGACTCAAGATTGTTACAATCAAAAGGCAAGGGGTCTCATCACGAGCTAGCTTGTTCAACAAAGTTATAAATCAAGTGAATGGCACTGTCATAAATTGGCTATCAAACCAAGACATTGTTCTTTAAGGATAAAAAGAAAATGAAAGAAATAAGTGTGAATATGGATTTCTCTTTGAAAATTGTATATTTCTCTAAGTGGGACATAAGATCATTACTAGGTAATAGGTAACCCTGTCGAGGCTGTAGACGCCTGCTGGCAGCAGTGGCTCTACCTACGACAAATGAGCATATTCAAAACTGATTTACAGAGAAGCCTTTCATTTTTATCTTTATAAACCAAGTAATGACTGATGTAGATATAAGGACTAGCTTGAGGAAGTAAATATTAAAAGTTGAACATAGAAGAAATGAAATATCATTTATAAATTAAAGCATAATGTACTTTCTCTTTTTATAATAAAGTTTGATTTTCTGGAAAATTCTCTATTTTGAAAAGTTTAGAAAATCCAAAAAAAAGCAGAGATAACTGGTTCTTCCAAGTGAATCGCCAATTTTTGTGGCCAGCAACAACCCCCCTTTTTATTTAGTATTGGTAATAATACTAAATAAGTGGGGACCCTTAATTTAAAAATTCAAAAAATTAATTAGTGCTTGATTTCTTTTTCAATAAAACTTACTATCATCAACCTGAGAAAATTCCTTGGAAAATCTTTAAATAAACTTAACTTTATGATATATTAGAATAAAACCTTTCTTTGAAGAAAATATCGCATCCATCGCAAAAAAGTAAAAGATATCTTTTGCAAAGAAGAATCTTCTAAATTGCGATAGCGCGATCCCAAAAACTATGCATTAAAATATTTATCGCAAATTGCATATCGCAGAAAATATATTTAACGAATATTTTTTATGTTATATTTTGCGATACTGCGATTTCACAATGTTACGAGATTGCAATTTGCAAATGTTGCAAATTTGCGATAATTGCGATTCTGTGATGATTTCTATTTGAGGATATTACGATATGTGATATTGCTATTTTGCGATATTGCACAGCAAATCGCAGATCGCATTATCACAGATTCTTAAAACTCGTTGTACGAAGAAAATATTTCCATAAATCGATATCCATTATGCACTTTAATGAATTGATTTTCATTTATTAATGAAAAAGGTTTTTTTTTTGTTTGAAAGGTTATTTCACGTTAAAATAATATATTTCATACACCTTCAGCATTTAAGACTATCCTGTCACCTTTCTCATATCATTACTCTCACTTAATTCGTAAAACCGCAGGCGTGAAGAAACAGAAAACTATACAAAACGATATACAGAGTATTATGGGAAAGAAAGAGAAATCTTCGAGTTCTGAAAGTAAAGAAATGACGTCCTTATACGCAGACACTGCCTGCAACAAAGATGCCGGTATCACCACTTGGGAGGGTATGCATAATTTTCTTGAAGAAGAAAACCTCAGAGTAATGGAAGTTGCGGCTACTGCAGGCTCAAGCAATTCTTCTGAAGCATCTCTTACAGAGTTGGCTTGTTCATTTTTTCAGCTGATAGTAGCAAGACCGAGAATTCTTCCATATACAGACATGGTGAAATGGGTGCTGGATAGGACTGATATTATGGACAGATAGTTTAAAAATCAAGATCAATAGCTCATCGGGTTGTTTACTCTAGAAGATTTTAGGCTTATGTATCATTTGCCGGAGCCTCAGGCAACTTACAACAAACAATTTATGGAGAAATTTGCCAAGGAAAATGCAAACTTGGCGGAATGCACCAAGGAATGGACCAAAAGAGATGAACCACTGAAGAAAGATAAACACGGTATGTACAGTACTGGTTCACTCACTTCTCCATATTTTTTTGCTACTCCTATGCTATGTAGGCTTTTTGGAAAGCCTGACATTAATAAGTTTTTGCCTGAATGGCTTCCATTATTGAATGCTGCTGTTAACGCTACCATTGTGGACTGGGCCAAAATATTGTCTGATAACTTCACCACAGCTATTTTCAATTACCAGTCTAAATGGACTGTCTCTCAGATGATTTATCCTCCTTTTTATGTGTCTGCCTATGTTATGGATTCAATCTAGTTTGTTTCTAAGTTCCCTTTAATGGGTTGGCAATGGAAAATTCAAGATCCCTTGCCCATTCATGTATATCACAAATAATTGTGAGAATCAAAGTTTGTTCCTTATTTTTCAAGATTTTCCATGGCATAATGTTGCCTCTATACAAAATATTGTATAATAAGGATGCTCCAAGGTTTTCCCCTAAAGCAGAAGTAGACATTCTCCCTGTCGCAAGATGGTTTGGAGAAGAATTGTTTACCTATGTGAGGGTTTTTGGAAGCTTTTCTTCTCCTCATGTTTTACCCTTGTATGTTCCGGATAAACTCATAGCTCGGGAAATTGCATATCAAACCTGTGGAGAGGGAGGTTTGACAAAAGAATTAAAAGATAAAATGAAGGCCATTTGGCCACAATTTCCTGTGTCCTGCGGAGAATTTTCATTATTTGATGTTGGTCATGCGTTTAAGGAAGTAAACAATATTACATGTTTACAATTGTTCAAGTTTCCATGAAGGCTATTTGATCCATATGATGTTGTCAAGGATTTCACCACTGCAGTCAAAGTAAGAGTATTTTCTAGAGAAGAAGATTTTTTTGATGATATGTTTCAGGAAAAATGTTCATTTAAAGAAATTTTGCATTTAGCTCAAACATGGTTCTCCCTAGAAGAATTTCAAGAGTTTAAAATGGACAGGGAAAGAAGATTAACCACTATCCCTTTGGATAATTTGCGCTTGGAACCCGCAAGGGAACCAACTCCTAGTGTCAGTCTTAGTTTCATCTCAGATACAGAAAGGTCTAAGTCAAATTCTGGCAAAGAAACTTCTGAACATTCTAAAAAATTTGATAATGATAAAAGTGAAGGCTCAGTGAAGGATACAGGTCAATCAAAAGAGCTTTCACAACAACATACTTCAACCACTCCACAGTTGAATCTTCCACCTCTCAATGTACATCAACCATCCATCAGCACTCAGCTAGATAAAGAATCGGAAAAATTTAATGATTTGATTAGTGTTGAAGGACAGAACATACAAACTCCTGTATAGACAGCAAAAGGTTTAGTTACAGGAATAAGTGGCAATGTCACAGAAACAGAACATATACCCATTACTCCCTCTTCTGAGCTTGTACTTCAAATAGAGGAAATTCCTCCTCTAGATATATTCTATAGCCCACAACATAAATCAGTAGTAAGGAAGCAAAGGAAGAAGAGGAAATTAGAAAGTGTGCTCTCTACTGATGCAGAACAATTGGATGTTTTATGGAAAGATCCTACTACGGATCCAACTGAAAATCTTACTAAGTTATCTCAGATTACAGGAGCTTATGCCTCTGCAACCATCGACAAAGCATCTGAGGTACGATTATTATTAAATGAAAAAGAAGATCAAATACAGTTTCTGCAACAACAATTGCAACAAGCCCATGCTAACAGTGAAGCACAGATAAAACTTGAAAAGTTACAGCAAGAGTTTCAACAAATGCAAATCGAATATCAAAAAAGTTTGGCCAAAAAAGAGAAACAAATATAGATGATCCAAGAAATGCATAAAGATGATCCCAAGCTTACGGATTTTATCTCAGAATATATTTCTTTGAATAATCAACTACTGCAACAAAAAGATATATTATGCCAAAAAATCTCACAATGGAACTCTTTTTGTCAAGAAAGTGATAAAATCACTAATCATGTCGTAGAATTACGACATGATTATGATTTAACTAATGAAAGAGTTACTAATTATTTGCCATGGAAAAAGACAAAGGAACGAAAAAGAGCAGGAGCACCAATCATCAATGACAGTCATAAAGAAACGCTCTTCAATAATTGGGATGCACAGATTAGAGAGGCAGAAAAAGCAGCAGAGGAAGCAGCTACAGCAGCAAGCAACATTACTGATTGTGTAAATGAAAATTTTCACAAGGTTAATTTGATTTCAGAAACTATTCCAGGATACCTACCACAAGCACAGCAATTGCAAACAGAGTGGAAACAAAAAGCTGAAGAAAAGGCAAAATGAATTCAAGGATTGACAAAGTTAAATTGGGATTCTTACAGGACATGTCTGGTAAAACCACACAGTCAATGCAGTGCTCTTAATTGCATCATTAATTCTGCTGAGAAGATCGCACCAACACTTGCCGATTCTATTTTTTTGGGACAGTTAAAATCTGAAGTCGGCCAGCCTCCTCTTCTCAAATCAATGCTGGATGCTTGCAAATTCAAAGATCAGATTCATAAGTAGTTAGTTGATAGTTTTTAATTTTAGATTTAGTTTTAGTTTTACTTTATTTTTGCCTATAAAAAGGACGGTCATTTAAACCGAATCCTAAATTTTTTTAATAAACTATTTTTATATTTAGTTAGTAGTATTTAAACCCTTCTCATGCATTTAGAGAATGGTCCTGAAATTTGTCAAAAACTTGTCCTCAGAACATGCACTTCTGCACCCTCAGAGGAGGTTTTGATGAATGAATGGAACGAGATTTATTGATATCTGTGTCTAATATCTGCTACTGATGTTGCACTTTTGTACTCTTAGTAGATGTTGGATTTAGAAGAGATAAGTCATTATTGCTTCTAGCTCATGAGTAGAACCAGTTATAAATGGTACTTTTATCTCTTAACTATTTCTGCTTCTGTGTTAAAAGGGATATTTATGTTCAGTTATTTATATATTGATGCTTGAATGCTTAAGTTATCATTTGGAACTTTTGTACGGTGATAGCTATTTATTTATTCTTAAATGTATGAATAGTTTATTATGCGATATGTTTTTCACAACTGTTTCATCTAAATTTTTATATGAAGTGGTTTATCTTTATTGAATTCTTTTCTTATAACAATTGAATGATCTTTATTATCGGTTGTTATTTGAAATCATTTTAGATCGCATAAATAGAAAGATTACATCACGGGTTAGTTTAGAATTAGATATTTCTATTTAAATTAGAATATAATTTGCATAGGATTAGATTAGAAATAGAATAAAAGAATTTCACTTAGGAACCTTTTTAGAAAGGAAATATCTATTCTCAACACACACACACATATTGGGAAACTAGTCCCATTATCCCCAGTCGGGCCCACTAGACCAAACGGAAAAGGAGCTACTAACCAAGGTTTAGACCGGGTGGGTATACCCCTTGTTGTAGACCCGATTTTCGGGGCTTCAACAGGACGTTGTGGCTCCTTCACAAGTAAAACAAGACTTATTACTTGGATTTACATTCACCACAGTTGCGAAGTAACATACAATAAAACTATTTTCACGCGCCCACCAAAATTCGCTCCACGATTTTCTCCAATTGTCTTTCCAACTTACATCTGCCATATTACACAACTCTCTCACTTCTTCTCTTGCTCACTCTAAAAAAATACATATAATATCTAAACATATATATCTAAGATATTTAATTCATGACAAACACAATTTAATACATAGTATGGGCGGACATCATTTCTGAACATTGCAGAACTTGTGTGAACTAAACAAAACTTGCTGATTAAATATTCGCCCATGCACATTTACTAACCATGCATTAAATTCCTATTTGACTTTAATTATTTAATCTATTGCAGAATGGGTAATTTTCCTTTACTCAAAACTTGTCCTTCTCTGCACATGCAATACACAACCTGCAAAACATTTACAGAGGTATGGCTACTGCCAGCTCATTTAACGCAGTGGTTGAGATTAATTTCCAACACTCCCCCTTAATCGCAGCTGGTGCCATTGAGCATTCATAGACAATCTCTGACATGAAAAATTTTTCACGTGCTAATGGCTTTGTGAAGATATCTACAAATTGTTCTTCTGAACTGCAATGCTAAAACACAATCTCACTGTTGTTAACCAATTCTCTTATATAATGATATTTGGCATCAATATGTTTTGTCCTTTTGTGAAAGACAAAATTCTTTGACAGTACAATTTTTGAACTATTATCACAAAAAATAGTGCTTTCTCTATCTTGTTCATGACATAAATCCCACAACATCCTTCTCATCCAAACTGCTTGACACACAACTATTGTTCCGAGAACATACTTAGCTTCTACTCTTGCCAATGATAATATTAACTGCTTCTTGGAAGCCCATGAAATGGCTCTCGGACCCAAATGAAAAACATATCCTGACGTATTCTTTCTGTCATCAACACTTCTTTCCGAGTCACTATCAGTGTAACCAACCAGCCTAAAATCATCAGTTGCGGAGTACAAAACACCTTACTCCTTTTTTCCATTGACATACTTTAAAATTATTTTCCCTACTTGACAATGTGTTTCCATGGGTGTTTCCATGAACCTCGACACTAAACTCACTACATACATTATATCAGGCCAAGTTGTGGTCAAATACATTAGGCTTCCCACCATGCTCTTGCATAATGTCAAATTGACATGGTTGCTACAATATTCCTTGCTCAACTTCAACCCCATGACAGTTGGAGTTGGTGATGGATTGATGTTCTGGATATTAAACCTCTCCAAAATTTCTGCTACATACCTTGCTTGAGAAATAAAAATTCCATTTTCTGTTTTCTTTACTTCTATGCCCAAAAAATATCTTAACAACCCAAAGTTAGTCATTTCAAACTCATTTTTCATGACTACTTGAAATCAGCGATGAGAAAATCATCACTTCCTCTAAAAATCAAATCATCTACATACAAAACAACAATAAGAATCTTACTATCACTTTGGTTGATGTAGGGAGAAAGTTCACCATCACATTTTTTGAACCCATTGTCCATCAAGTAAGCATCTATTCTACTGTTCCATGCATGTAGTGCTAGAGCTTTCCTTGACCTACATACCTTGTGTTCTTGGCCTTCCATTTCATAGCGAGGAGGTTTCACAACATACACCTTCTCTTTCAGCACTCATTCAAGAACGCTAAATTTATGTCCACCTGATAGACTTTCCATTTCTATTGCGCTGCAATTGAAAAAACTATATGCACTGTCTCCATCCTCACGACTCGCACAAATTTTTCCACATAGTCTCTTACATGCTACTACTTGTAACCTTTGAAAACGAGCCTTTCTTTATGCCTTTCAATCTTGCCTTCAACATTTCTCTTGGTCTTATAGACCCAATTCACTCCAATGACTTCTTTACCTTGTGGAAGGTCCACTAACTCCCATGTGTCATTATTTTCTATTGCTCCTATCTCTTCATTCATTGTCGCAGCCAATTTCTCTTCCTTGACTGCATATTCAAAATGGATTGGGCCATCAACATGACAATACAATGAAAATAAAGAGTTCAAACAAACATTATCATTTACCTCTCCTTGCTCATCACTCGAATTTTTGAATCTTAGTCTTCTTGGTGTGCTTGGACTTCCACTTGAACTCGAGGGAGTTTTTGATCCCTGTGGTGTGCTTGGAGAAGCACTTCCTTGATTTCTCAAGGTTTTTCTATTTCTGGCTTGTGGTGTGCTCTATTGTTCCTGTGTAAGTGGAGGAGGAACCACTGTGGAGGAATTATTTTCTATTGTTCATTCCTCTTTATCTTCGTGAGACAAACATGTCTTCACATTCACTATTTTCTCCAAGCTTCCATCCCAAGCTTCTTCTTCAATAAACTGCACATCTCTGCTAATTGTAACTTTCTTGGTTGATGGATTACATAGCTTGTAATCCTTGGACTCATCACTATATCCAACAATGATACACTTCTACCCCTTGCTATCCAACTTCTTCCTTAGCTGATTTGGGACATGTGCATAAGCCACACATCCAAATACTTTCATTTGAGTGACAAACTTCTTTCTTCCACTCCATGCTTCTTCCAGAACTCTTTTCATAACAACTTTGGTTGGGCATCTATTCAAAATATACGCTGCAAAATTGATAGCTTCAGCCCAATACTCATTTGGAAAATGATTTTCCTTCAACATACTTCTGACCATGTCCATGATGATCCTATTCTTCGTTTCTGCAACATCGTTTTGATGTGGTGTGTATCTTGTGGTAAACTGCTTCTGTATGCCATTTTCCCTACAAAAACATAGGAAATATTTGGAGATATATTCTCCACCTCTATCAATTCTCAACACTTTGATGTAGTGCCCACTCTGCTTGTCAACAAGAGCTTTGAAGTGGTAGAACTGTTTAAGCACTTCACTCTTCAGTTTCAAAAAATACACCCATGTATTTCTGGTGTAATCATATATGAATGTTGAAACATAATGATTGCCAGCTAAAGATGTCGTTTGCATTGGTCCGCACAAATCTAAGTGGACAAACTCTAAGGGTTCTTTTGCCCAAGATGCAGCCTTCACATAGGTTGTCAGGTTTCTTAATGAGTGGTAATCCTTTTGCCATCCCTTTTCTATGCAAGAGGTTCAAACCTCCAAAATTGAGATCTCCAAATCTCAAATGCCATAACCAGTTTTCATCTTTCACTTCTTTTTAAAATACCTCTTGTGTGACTATTGCTACCACACCTCCTTGCTTCAAGTCTGTTCTGAGATTGAGAGGAAACATCCTATTCTTTGTCATATGCACTTCTACAATAACCCTTTTACTTGGAGGTATGTCCGTGATAGTACACACATCATTCTTAAAAATACATTATAGCCCTTGTTCACGAGCTATCCAATGCTTATAAGGTTACATTTCAAGCTAGGTACATAATATACATCTGGCACAAATTTATTTTCTCCCTTCCTTGTGAGTATTGATACTCTGCCTTTTCCCTTGACAGAGACTTTGCTATCAGTCCCTGTTGTCACTTTAGACTTCACATTCTCATCAATATTGGAAAACATTTATATGTTTCCAGTCACATCGTTACTACAACCTGAGTCTAATAACCATACACCATATTGTTTTTCTTGTGCTACATTACATGTTAAAATCACGTTACTCTGGTTCTTATTTTCTTTTGCAAAATTTACATTTTTCCTATTATTCATGTCATTTTGTTTCTTTCTACATTCATTGGCATAATTCCCATGCTTTTTACAATAATGACATTGAACTTGGGATTTTTCATACCTTTGTCCATGTTCTTGACTCTGGCATGAGCCGTCGCTTTGATTCTGGTTGTTGCCCCTTCTACTTGTGCTTGCAAGGCTGTTTCTTCCACTTGTCTGTGGGCTTCTTCCTTTTCCTTGTTAGTTTGATCTTCCTCGACCTGTACCTTTTTCAAAAGAAATCTGTCTCTTGAAATCATGCTCTAATGAGGAGTTCGTTGTACTATTCAGTTTATGTTCATGAGACATCAGGGATGCACAAAGCTCATCCACCAAAAATTGTGAGAGATCCTTTGTCTCTTCTATTGCCACTACTATGGCATCAAATCTTGAGGGTAGACTTCTCAAGATTTTCTCCACTATTCTTCTTTCCTCAAGTGTCTCTCCATGAGACCTTATCTGGGTGACCAACCCAATCAAATGTGTGAAGAATGAGTATATGCTATTAGAATCTTTCATACAGAGAGTTTCAAAGTCTCTCCTCAGCATTTGTAGCTTTGTAGTCTTCACCTTCTCCATGCCTTGATAGGCTGTCTTGA
Organism: Pinus albicaulis; assembly: GCA_034641835.2. Taxonomy (NCBI): domain Eukaryota; kingdom Viridiplantae; phylum Streptophyta; class Pinopsida; order Pinales; family Pinaceae; genus Pinus; species Pinus albicaulis. Next base: position 1,828,873,912 of record CM076575.1, on the reverse strand, counting down.
GAATATCCCACGCCTCCTTAGACTTTTTTTCTACTGCAATCCTTGGGAATATACTCTCATGCACTGCTCGAAAGATATAGAAAAGGGCTTTGGAGTCCTTATTCTTATTATCTCTCAACAAGTCTCTTTCTATTGTTGTCAAAGCAGCCAATGCTGCTACATCTGTTAGTTCTTGGAAACCTTGTTCCACCATCTCCCATTTATTTTGTGAAGCAAACATGGCTCTCATTGTAATGGCCCAATAGTCGTAATTTTTTCCATTAAATTGTGTTATTTGTGGATTATTAAAGCTTGTGCTTGTTTCTACCATTTTCACTGTGTAAACAACTTTCTCACTCTGTAAAACTTTTCTCGCTACGTGAAAAATTTCTTACTGCTGGAAAATACGTTCCACAAAAAATTTCATAACTCCTTTTAACTCCTCAGTAAAAACACTATCTTTTACTAAGATTTTAAACCCAATTCAATACCATGTTAGGAAATTTTTGAAGACAAGAGGGGAAAAATGCTTTTCCCTCAACACACGGAGTTCACACAGAGTTGCGTAAATTATTGTGATCAACACAACAAATTTATGGAAGTTTACACAGAGTTGCAAAACTCACTTAATCCATACCATACAATTGCGAAAATCAGTTCAAATGAATCTTCATTTCAATACAGAGTGGTGGAGATCAAAATCTCAACTATGGAGAGGAGAAAATACAATCAAATAATTTTACTCACGGTGAAATATAGTAAAACAACGTGTTGCGGTAAAAATGATATGTGAAATTTTCACAACTATATCGTGACTAACCAAAATTTATATTAAAACTTAAAAACACGAAGTACATTAACATATTGAGGTTGTGGCTCATTCATAAGTAAAACAATACTTCTTACTTGTATTTACATTCACCAGGCTTACATAGTAACATACAGTAAAACTCTTTTCATTCACACACCAAAATTAGCTCCACGATTTTCTCCAATTTTGTTTCTAGACTTACATCCACCACATTAAAAAACTCTCTCACTTCTTCTTTTGATCACTCTAAAAAAATTACATGTAAAATATAAACATGTATATCTAAGAAATTTTATTCGTGATAGACATAATTTAATACATAGTATGGGTGAACATAATTTTCCGAACATTACAGAACTTGCGTGAAGTAAAGAAAACTTGTGGATTAAATATTTCAACATGAGCATTTATGAACCATGCATTAAATTCCTATTTGAATTTAATTATTTAATCCGTTGTGGAATGGGTAATTTTCCTTTGCTCAGAACTTGTCCTTCTCTGCACACGCAACCCACAACCTGCAAAATATTTAGTGAGGTATGGTTGCTCCCAGTTCATTTAATGTGGTGGTTGATATTAATTTACAATAGGCTAATCTTCACTTCAGTTGCTAATGTTGGTCGATGATGACAGGTTCTCAAGAAATCCTCAATAACTTCTCTATCAAATTTATGCAGTCCTCCTTTGGAAATTGTTTCACTAATGTCGAACACAAGTTACGTAATTTTGATATGAACACACTCAAACATCGTAAACCATTTAAACATACCAGCAATCTCTGTTACCAAACTAGAACCTTGGGAATCTACGAAAGTTTGAGCTATTGGGCCTCCTTCCATGAGAATTTCGTGTATCGTGGATCATCCAAAAACCCTTTTTCAGTGCCTCTATTATGTAGTGCTTGAGGATGTATGCGCCTCTCTTATGATCTTGGTGGGATTTCTTGAGCACTATAGATAATTATATAATTTTACAACATCTGCATTCATTTTTCTAACAAATGTATCTCCCATGTTAAGAACCAGGATGCTCATAGAATTCCAATCTCATGACTCAAGTCTTTTTTTTTTATATCTTCTGCATGCACAAAAGATAATTGATCAAAGGAAACATGCAACTCTGTGCTTGCTAAGTGATGGAAAAAATGCCTTCCCATGTTAGAAATCAGAGGAATCTGATCATTTTTTTTGGAGAGAACTCGCAAAAAAATAGACTGCATTTTGCATTTTCAGTGCACCATAACATGTTTTGGCACCATATCAGATAGTCTCAAGCCTTGTTAGTTCCTTATAGACATCTAAGATTCCAAATTCTCTAATGGATTTTGCATTTGAATGGCCTTAAGACATTTGGGAGATAATTTTTTTGAAATATTTGAATCCATGTACATATATCAGTTTTTGTATGTACATACATCATGAAACTGGCAATACAACTGTAATAGATTAATTTTCTTCCATATCATAGCCTAGTATTGTTTCTCTCTTTTATGTTATATAATCATCTAGCATTTTCAGACGTTTCTTCATATTATCCTCATGTAGAATCCCAATATACTTTGAAATTACATCTAACTTGCAAACATTGCTGGGAATTTTTTGAAGCTCAATATAGTGTTCCATTTCTCATTGTTGGAAATAACCCCAACTACTACGCTATGCCAACAATGACAGAAGCACAAGCTTTTATTTATTTTTTTATTTGATTTTTATTTATAGGGAAGGACAGAAGCAAACAACAAGTAACAGACTTTTCAATTTATGAGGCGGCTGAATTTAATCCAATGACATACAGCCACCCAACCGTTCTTTGCGTTCAACGCAATTTCCTATCACATTCGCATTTCCATTTTAAACTTGCACTGTTTGTTTTTACATTACCCTAGCCTTCCTTATATGCAAAATCAAGTTTAAAATATGTGACCCCACCATGCCAGCTCATCCTCCCTGCAACCAATCAAAATCTGATCACATGAACTCCTGTCCCAGTCAACCGACATAATGTTTGATGCAAAAAAACTTAGAAAATTCTTCCCCATTAATTTTTCACACCATCCGGTATTGACGTTAGGTGGCACAATTTTCCATGCAATAAAGATATCGCATTGCTCCAACATATGTTTTGTTATATTGTTAAGTGTCCACGACATAGTTTAACTTTATCATAGTTTTATTTTAAAAGTATTTTTTATGTTTAATGTTTTGTTTAATATTTTTTAATTGTAATTCTCGGCTACGACCAGAATTATAACAACATATATATTGAATCTAACATCAATTGAAAAGTAGTAGAGAATAGTTAATGAAATATAACAGTTCTCCTCTTCATCTATGTATACTGCGATATTGTGTTAATTTGCTTTGTCTGCACATAATGCAATTTTAGATTTCTATGTGTTAAAAGGGAAAAGCATTTCCTCTATTCTTGTTAAGGATTTATCAGAAAATTCAACATGGTATCAAAGTTAGTCGAGGATCTCAACAGTTGCTGAAGACGCTGAAGGAGAAGAAGACTCTTGAAGCATTCCACCAACAGAATGAAGGTTTCAGCAAGTTAGGTACTTTCACAGTAGTGTTACTATTCATTTAAAATATACAGAGATCTGAAAAGAAGTATTAATATTCAGAGCTTATCTCTCCAACAGTGAAAATTTTTTATTAAAAAAAATATACATAGTCAAGTTTTAGCATAGTTAGAAATGGCAGGAGCTAACACAAGCATGAGTATGTCAAATATTCAACTCCCACAGTTCAATGGGAAGAACTATGATTATTGGGTAATCATAACGAGAGCCCTGTTTTCATCTCAAGACTTATGGGAATTAGCTGAAGATGGATTTGAAGAACAAACTGATGCAAATGAGTATAATTCCCTAACACTGGCAGAAAAAATATTTTTTGACGAGTAATAAGAAGAAGGACTCAAAAGCCCTATATTATCTCTTTCAAGTTGTACATGAAAGTATATTTCCAGGAATTGCAGTAGCTAAGAAGTCTAACGAGGCATGGAATACCCTCCAAATAGCCTATCAAGGCATGGAGAAAGTAAAGACAACAAAGCTTCAATTAATGAGAAGAGAGTTTGAATTTATTTTCATGAATGAGTCTAATAGCTTAGACTCATTCTTTACTGAGTTGATTGTGTTGGTTACCCAAATAAGATCTCATGGAGAGATAGTTAAAGAAAGAAGAATAGTGGAGAAAATATTAAGAAGTTTACCCTCAATATTTAATGTAATAGTCACTACTGTTGAAGATACAAAGGATCTCTTAAGGTTTATAGTTGATGAGCTTCATGCATATTTGAATACACATGAAGCAAGGCTGAACAGAATAGAAAACTCATCCTTAGAGCATGCCTTCAAGGCCCAAATTTCCTTTGGAAGAGGAAGAGGACAAGGCAGATCAAAATATTGAGGAATAGGTAGAGGCAGAAGCCAGAACATAGGAGGAAGAAGCAACCCTACAAATACAAATGGAAGGGGCAACAACAAAATTCATAATAAAATCCAAGGGAATAAGCACATGGAAAAAGTTATGATAAATCCCAACTCCAATGTCATTACTGTAAGAAGTATGGGCACCATGCCAATGAATGTAGAAAGAAACAGAGTGACATGGGTAATAGATCAAGTGCTAACTTTATTAAAGAAACTCAAAGTCAAGAAAAAAAATTTCTAGCATGTAATATGACTAAAGAAAAGAATGAAGATATATGGTTTCTAGATTCAGGATGCAGTAACCATATGACTAGAAACATCTCTATGTTTTCCATGTTGGATGAAAGTGTGAAGTATCAAGTAACATTGAGAATAGAAAACAAAGTCTTTTTCATAGGGAAAGGCATAGTAAGTGTTTTGACAAGAAAAGGAGAAAGGAAATCCATATCCGATGTATACTATGTACCTGGTATGAAGTGTAACCTTTTGAGCATTGGTCAAATCACTAAAAAAGGCTACAATTTATTATTTGAAGATGATGTATGTATAATCATGGATAAACCAACAATAAAGTAATGTAAATCACAAGTGAAAATGACAAGAAAAATAATGTTTCCTCTCAAGATGAGAGCAGATTTGAAGAAAGGAGTTGCAATGGTAGCTGTGACACAAGAGACATTCCAAAAGGAAACAAAAAATAAAAACTAGCTATGTCATTTGAGATTTGGACATCTCAACTTTGGAGGCCTAAATTTGTTGCACAGAAAAGGTATGGTAAAAGGATTACCATTGATTTAAAAACTAGAAAGCCTTTGTGAAGGCTGCATATTGGGAAAAAAACACAGAGAAAGCTTTCGATAAGGAAAGAGAAAAAGGGAAAAAGAACCATTAGAAATAGTCCATTTTGATTTGTGTGGAACAATGCAAACACCTTCTTTAGGAGGCAACCACTATATGTTAACTTTTATTGATGATTACACAAGAAAAACATTGGTGTATTTCTTGAAGATGAAGAGTGAAGTATTTGATAAGTTATGCCACTTTAAAGCTCTTGTTGAGAACCATAGTGGGCATCACATAAAAGTTTTGATGACTAACAGAGGAGGAGAATATATCTCCAGATAGTTTCTTCATTTTTACAGAGAAAATGGAATTCAAAAGAAATTTACATCAAGGTATACAACATAACAAAATGAATTTGCTGAAAGGAAAAACAGTACCATCATGGATGTGGTAAGAAGCATGTTGAAGGCAAAACATTTTCCAAATGAATATCGGGTTGAAGTTGTACATTATGTAGCATATGTTTTGAATATATGCCCAAAAAATAGTGTGATCAACAGAGTTCTAGAAGAAGCATGGAGTGGCATAAAACAATTTGTCACCCGCATGATAATATTCGGTTGTGTGGCTTATGCACACATTCCGGATTAGCTGAGAAAGAAGTTGGATAGTAAGGGGGAGAAGTGCATATTTGTTGGATATAGTGAAGAATAAAAGGCATACAGATTGTATAACCCATCCACCAAGAATTTTATTGCAAGAAGAGATGTACAGTTCATTGAAGAAAAAGCTTCATATGGAAGCATTGAGAAAACAGTGAATGTAAAAACATTTTTGTCTCAAGAAGATGATGGGGAAGAAATGGCAGAAAGAAATCCATCATTGAAAACACCTCCTCCAAAAATACAAGAACAACAAGGGACACCACAAGCTGGTATGAGAACACCCTTGAGAAGTGATGAAAATGCTTCTCCAAGAACAACACAAGGAGCAGATTTGAGTGCTTCTACAAGCACAAGTTCAGAAAGTGAAGGAAGAACTAGATTTGAAAGCTTAACTGAAATCTATGAGTAAGAGGCAAATAATGAAGGTATTAAATATTTCTTTCCTTTTTATTGTAATGTAGAAGATCCTATTCTTTTTGAAGAATCTATAAAATATAAGAAATGGATATATGCCATGGATGAAGAAATAGATGCAATAAAAAATAAAAACACATGGGAATTAGTTGATCTTCCTAAAGGCAAGGAAGTGATTGGAGTGAAATGGGTCTATAAGACCAAAAGAAATGTTGAAGGTAAGAATGAAAGGCACAAGGCCCAACTTGTTGAAAAAGGCTACAAGCAGTAACAGGAAAAGGTTATGAAGAAACCTTTGCACCAGTAGCAAGGATGGAAATAGTAAGAGCAGTGTTGTCTGTCGCACCACAAAATAAGTGGAAAGCCTATCAAATGGATGTGAAATCAGAATTCCTAAATGGAGTACTCATGGAAGAGGTTTATGTTTAACAACCTATAGGATATGAGAAAGAAGGCCAAAAGCACAAGGTATGCAGCTTGAAGAAATCTCTATATGGGTCGAAACAAGCACCAAGAGCATGGTACAGTAGAATAGATGCCTATCTATTGGAAAATAGGTTTGATAAATGTGAAGGAAAACCCACATTATACATCAAATAAAAGGATGGTAAGATTCTCATTGTTGTTGTATATGTTGATGATGTGATATTTACAGGTAATGATGCTTACCTTATTGAAAATTTTAAAACAATCATGAAAGAAGAATTTGAAATGACTGATATGGGATTGTTGAGATACTTCTTAGGAATAGAAGTAGAGAAAAATGAAAATAAATTTTTTATTTGTCAAGAAAAATATGTGACGGAAGTTTTGGGAAGATTTAACATGCAGGATTGCAAGGTAGCAATAAATCCTACAGTGATGGGATTGAAACTAAGCAAGGAAGAAAACAACAAGGATGTAGATCCAAGATTATATAAGAGAATAGTTGGCAGCCTAATGTGTTTAGCCGCAACTAGGCTTCATATTATGTGTGTTGTAAGTTTATTTTCTATATTCTTGGAGAAGCCAAAGGAGACACATTGGTAAGCAACAAAAATAATTCTAAGGTATGTCGAAGGAACGAAGGGGTATGGTATTTTATACACCTCTTCATAAAATTTTGAGTTAATTGGTTATACTAAGAGTGATTGAGATGGAAGTATAGATGATAGGAAAAGTACCTCCAGATATGTTTTTCATTTAGGCTCGGGAGCCATTTCATGGGCTTCTATGAAATAGCCAATTGTGGCTTTATCAACAGCAGAGGAAGAGTATGTGGCAGCTACAGTAGAAACATGTCAAGAAGTATGGATGAGAAGAATGCTAAGAGATCTGTGCCATGAACACGTAATAGCCCCATAAGATGGAAAATCTATTTTCTCAACTAGAACCGCTAATTGATCCAGGAGGATCTTGTTCAATGTAGAATGGCAGAGAGTTCCAGTTAGCTCCAGAAGTCTGATGTCTGATTCCGTCTCCAATCTGCCAGTTCCATCAGTATCGTCCGAAGAAGATGTTCTCAAGTTGATCATGGTTCAGTGTCAGATTCATGGCATGTATAGATGTGGTGGTGTGAAAGTGTCATATGGTGATATATCCATAGGTCATTTAACTATGGTGAAATAATGCAAAAGGAGGATAGGAACCTATGTACCTAAATCGTAAGTCTTAAGGATCAAGTACTAGACCTAACACCTAAATGAAAACCTAGCACAAACATATACATAGTACAACACCTTATAAAATAAAGTCCTAAGCATCTAAACACTAAACCTAATCCTATGATACATAAAACCCTAAGGTGAAAAACTTAGTGCAAAACACTATGGTGTAAATCATTTAAACATTAATGGGTTTGGACTATGTAATGTCACAAAACCCACTTGTGAACTTTTGTTAAAAAAATATATGAAAATATTAGAATTGACTGCTAAGAGTAGTCTAGGTCGGGAAATGTTAACATGTGACAGGTTTAAATTACCACAGCAGAGTTGTTTGAATTGCGCCCAAACTGGAAACTGCCAACTCATGTGAGTGTTATAGATAAGACCGTGACCGCCTGAGCCGCTCTAACCACCGGAGCCACCGTAATTTCCGGAGCCAACCGCTAGATTTTCCTGTTCACATGCCAACAGTTAATCAACCCTGCACAATTAGCCAAACTGTTGGGATATATTTTATCCTATGGCTATTTTTGGGTTTTATGAATTAATTTTGCGCTAAGGAAATTAAGCACCTTATCACCTTTATCCTAGGTGTCAGTTTCATGAGGGATTCGAGATCTTAACACCAATTTTTCTCAACCACAAGCTAAATTTGGCTTTCAAATGTTCAAATGCAACATTTTAAAACCATGAAAAATAGAATAAAAGGAGACATGGATGTTTTTTGAAGTTCTGTTTCAGCAGGATAGAGGCAGTTTTGTTTTCAGCATAGCTCGACCGTCTGGAGTGTGAATTGAGCACAGAGATAGGCATTAGAAAGGCAAGAGAGAGTAATTTCTGTTTATAGTATCCAGAAGTGCCTGCGAGCACAATCAGTATGGTGTTTTTTTTGTGTAAAATAATTCCTCGGTTCAATCCTAATAAAGCAGATGCCCACTTGAAAGTGGACCCGAAGATGTAGTCCACCAGGGACGAACTCCATAATCAATTGTTTGCTTCTTCTTCTCTCTGTTTTATGATATGTTTTAATCATTTATTTTCTATTGGTTTATGTCATATTTCACTTTAAATCTCTCTTCAGTTAACAATCAATCTTAATGACAAACTAATCAAACAACCTCAGCACTTAATCGATCACATTCAGATCATTTTTGGTATCAGAGAAGGTTGTGATTTGTATTTTGTTTATCAGTGGATGTTAACCATGTTGGGATTGCAACATGGAAAAGGCGATCTTGAGGAATTCGATCAAGATATTGGAAAGCAGAAATTCATTCATCAATCAACGATGACAGGGACTGAGAATGTTGAAACTTTTCAGTGAAAATCACATAAAATAAATTTTTACACACATTTTATGGATCACAGAAGCCAAATTCCTAATGTTGAGACTCTTGAAGCTACTGAAATGAAACCCATGGATGAGAATCAAATCCATTAGATGTTTCTAAATATGCATCAGATGTTGGCAGAATTATATGAAGACAAGAAGAAGAGAGATGCAGCCTCATTGTCGAAGGCATCAAAGTAGGATAAGGGTAAAGGCAAGGAAGATAAATCTCCTTCTCCTCCATCATCTCCATCATATTCTTCTTCCTCTTCTACTTGTAGTTCTAAATCAGAAAAAGAAAATAAACCTAAATGTCCATTTTTGAAACTTGATGTTAAGTTTGAATTACCTGTGTATGATGGTGAAATAAACCCTGAGAAACTAGATAATTTGGTAAAACATTTAGAAGCCTATTGTCGTATTCAAAATATTATTGATGATAAGACAAAGATCCAATTAGCTACTCTTAGAATGGGGGGTACTACTTTGATCTGGTGAGAAAGTAAGACACAGATAGATTTAAAGCGTAAAGGAAAAGTTATCACCTCATGGACTAAGTTTATTAAAGCTCTAAAGAAATAATTCTATCCATTGGGTCACACACATCAAGTTGTAATTGATTGGTAGAATTTGTGACAAGATAAGGGACCGAATGTTCAAGAGTTCACATAGGAATTCAGAAAGAAAGCGTTAGCACTTGGTATTTCTTTGGACACAAAAGAAATTTTTTTGAATTATATTGGCAGTTTGCATTCATATTTGCAGCATAAATTATTAATGTTCAATCCTAATGATTTTGATGAAGTTTGTGTTCAAGCTATCCATGCCGAATCAGGTGGTACACCATTCAAGGTTACACCAAAGACATCTAAGTAGATGGAAACCAAATACAACAAAAATAAGGGCAAGTAAAAGGGAAGGAAGACTACCACAGGTCAGAAGGAAGATGAAATACCTACCTGTACACATTGCCAAAGGATCGGCCATGATGAAGCTAGGTGTTGGAAACTTCATCTCGAACTAAAGCCAAATAAATTCCAAATGAAGAAGGGTGAAAATAAGGCTGAAACAACAATCCAACAAGGCTTGGACTTGGGATCCGATTCAGGTGATGAACGAAAAATCACTACTATGGTTACAACGAGTAAAATTTATAAAGCTAGTACTTCTGCTTCTTCAAATAACATAGTTGAATGAAGGAAAAGGAATGGATTTATTTCATATAAGGGTAATTTCAAAGCATATTAAGATAGATACATTGTTCGATACAACATCACAAGAAAATTTGATTTAGTCATTGGTTAAACAATTGGGTTTGAAAACACATAATTATCCAAAACCATATCCTTTAAGATGGTTAAAGGAACAATCTCAAATTCATGTTATCAAAAAGTGCCGGTTAAAATTTTCAATCACAACTAACTATATCGACGAAGTGGATCTAGATGTGATATCGTTAGACATATGTGGAATTGTCTTAGGAAGCCCTTATCTCTATGACCGTGATGCATTATTTTATAGGAAGGAACATGTGTATCATCTCAAGAAAGATGGGATTAAGTACATCATTTGGGCACATAAAACTCAAAATCACTTGGATTTAATCAATGCTAATCAGATGAAGTGCTTAATTAGTTCAAGTAAGAGATACATACTCATGTCGATAAAAGAGAAACATAAGGATATTAAAGATACTTTTTCAGGTTGTGAATTTCAGTATGAAGGTAATTTGGTTAAAAAGGTAGATTCATTTCAAGATCTAGTTGAAGAACCAAAACATCTACTTCATAAAAATAAAATATCACATGAGATGCAGTTGATGTCTAATGCCCCTAATAATGGAATGTGTCACAAGTCAGTTATACAGTGTAAAGAAATAAAGAAACAAATTCTAGGGATGGAATCCATGCGACCTAGTTCATCTCCAAATAGTTCACCCATAATTTTGGCTCATAAGAAAAATGGGAAATGGGGAATGGGTCTCAACGATATTGCACTGCCTCTTTAATCGAACATTAATGCGCGATGGCACGCGAAAAGGTGGTTTTGGGGGTCTCGCCTTAGTCCACGTGTTGTTTGCTCTATGGAATTGCTCCCAATTGGAAAATACCGCTTACTCTGCAAAAGCGGTGCGATGTGGGCAGTTCGGTTTGACAAAACCACTCTCGGTCTTGAAACAGTGATTGACCCAGGTTTAAGTCTGGTTACGCTATCCTTCTATTCGCTCAGTTCACTGACTCAGGGTTTAATCTCGGTTCAGGACTTCAATTAACAACAAATTTTTTTTATCTCTTTATTAAGCAGGATTTCCAATATCATTAAACAGAGTTCAACAACCATGATTTTACATAGACCTCTTCTACGGTTGGGATTTAATTCAACAGAGCTTGTTGAAATATTCAAGAGAAATAGTATACAGAGGGATGCAGAGACTGTATAACAGTTCGTTTCAATAATTATACTCGCACAGAGTTCAATCGCCTCCCAATTAAACAAATTTCCTCACAAATATCAATTCAAGACAGTTTGATAATCCACGGGAACTGAAATTTATTTAACCGAAAGCAATTTCTTAACACACAAATTTTATTGCAGAAATCTCCTCCTCCCCTCAATGAGATCCGGGGGTTACATATATACATACACATTTGTCTCTTCGGTTCCTCTGTGAGAACCATTTAGTAAATCAAAATCCTAATTACAATTATTCCAATAACTGAAACATGACAGATGGACTGAACCTAACTATTCGACTTCTACAAATCCTAACTGATCTAAATGAAATAGGTAGCTGAGGTATTGACACCTAGCTGTTACAATTCAATGATTTCAAACCCTCCTAGCCACAACATGTGGACAAAACCTCCTACATTGCTGGCTAGTGTCTAATGCCCCTGCATCAGACTCCCAAGGACAATTTTCTTCATGGACTCCTAGCCATGAGCTCTTCCACTGATCTGCCTATCTTCTACAACATTCTTTCAGTCATCCAAGTGGCATCTTCCTCTCGCTGGTCCTTCCATTTGATTAAGTACTGAAAGTACTCTTGTCCTCTGGTCTTCCTGAACACTCTTTTGTCCAATATCTTCTCTGGTTGCAATGGTTGCACTAGAGGTAGCTGCTTTTCCCACTCAATCTGTTCCATGTCTGCTGATCTTTCTTCTGCACCATCATCTTCATACTTGTACAAATCTGCAACATCAAAAATGGGAGATATTCCAACATTAGGTGGCAATTCAATCTCATAAGAATTTGCAGAAAACTTTCTAAGTATCTTACATGGCCCAATATTTTTGAACTTCAGTTTATTATACTGCTTCTTCGAGAATCTCTCCTTTCTCAAGTGTGCCAAAACCAGATCTCGTACCTAAAAATGGACTTCCTTTCTGTTCAAGTCTGCTCTACCTTTGTATTTGATGCTGCTGCCTTGTAATTGCTATTTCACTTGTTCATGTATGGCCTAGATCTCTGAAGCAAATTCTTCACCATCTGCGCTCCTTAGCTCTGCCCTTCCTAGGTTTCTTAACTATGATATTCCTCTAGGGTGTATTCCATAGAAAATATGGAATGGACTCTATCCTGTGCTCCTATTTGATGAGTCATTATATGCATATTCTACCTGGGGAAAAATATGATCCCACTTCTTGGGATGCTTTCCTGCAAGACTTCTCAACAAATTTCCCATACTCCTATTCACTACCTCAGTTTGTCCATCAGTCTGAGGATGATAAGCTGAGCTGAAACTCAGTTTGGTACCAAGTTTCTTCCACAGTGTCCTCCAAAAATGGCCCAAAAATCTGGTGTCTCTATCTGAAATAATACTTTTGGGCAACCCATGCAATCTAACAACTTCCTTGAAAAACAAGTTAGCAACATGGGTGGCATCACTAGTTTTGTAACGTGGAATAAAATGTGCCATTTTGAAGAATATTTCCACTACAAAAAATACTACATCATTCCCTCTCTGAGTCTTGGGCAATCCTAGAACAAAATCCATACTCACCATGTCCCAAGACCTGTCCAAAATAGGCAAGGGAGTGTACAATCCTGCATTTTGGCTCCTTCCTTTGGCATATTGACAGGTTTTGCAATTTTTCACAAACTTGTCCACTTTTTCTCTCATATTAGGCCAATAATATAAGTGAATCAACTACTCATAAGTCTTGTCAGTACCAAAGTGTCCATCAGGTCCACCACTATGCTTCTCCTTGATCAAATTTTCTCTCATGGAACATTTTGGTACACACAGTTGGTTTCTTTTGAATAATAATTCCTCTTGCAGGAAATAATCTAGCCACTGGCTTCTATCTGTTAGAACAGGGTTACAACATGCCTCAAATTCTTCCTTAAAATCTGAATCTATTTTATACAATTCTTTGAGAAAATCAAACCCTACAACTTCAAAATTTGTCTCTTGAACAAACATGTGCCTCCTACTCAAAGCATCAGCTACTTTATTTGCTTGTCCACTTATGTGTTTCAAAACAAATTTAAAACCTTGGAGATACTCAACCCACTTGGCATGATTTTTATTCAACTTGGGCTGATGTACAATATACTGCAAAGCATGATTGTCAGAATAGAATACAAACTCTTTGGACACCAAATAATGCCTCCACTTTTTCAATGCTTGGACAACTCCATAAAATTCCTTCTCATAAGAGGAATACTTCCTTCTGGTGTCATTCAGATTTTCACTGAAATAGGATACAGGCCTATCATCCTGACTCAACACAGCTCCAATGGCCTCTCCACTGGCATCACACTTCACTTGAAATGGTTTAGCAAAATCAGGCAGAATCAAAACAGGCTTTTCAGTTATCTTTTGCTTCAAAAGTTTAAATTTTATTTCTGATTTAGTAGTCCCCTTGAATGGTTGTTTGCTCTTTTTTATTGTCTCAATTATGGGTGCATTAATCTTACTGAAGTTTCTTATAAATTTCCTGTAAAAACTGGCAAGTCCATGGAAACTTCTTACCTCAAAAACATTTCTGGGTGAAGGCCACTCCACAATTGCCTTAACCTTTTCTGGGTCCATCTTCAATCATTCTGTAGAAACAACAGAGCCCAAATACACCAACTCTTCCTTCATGAATGAGCATTTCTTTAATTTTATCAACAGTTTCTCTTGGTGCAACTTCTTCAAGACATAATTAAGATGCCTTAAATGTTCTTCTTTTGTTTTGCTGAAAACTAATATATCATCCAGATACACTATCACAAATTTACCAATGAATTCTTTCAATACATCATTCATAAGTCTCATAAAATTTCTAGGTGCATTTGACAACCCAAAAGGCATGACCATCCATTCATACAGTCCTTCATTCATTTTAAAGGCAATTTTCCACTCATCACCCTCTCTTATTCTAATCTAATGATATCCACTTTTCAAATCTATCTTTGAAAAATATTTAGCACCACTCAAACAATCCATTAAATCCTCTACTCTGGGCAAAGGGAATCTGTACCTGATTGTTATCTTATTGATTGCTCTGGAATCAGTACACATCCTCCAGCCTCCATCTTTCTTTGGGCTCAAGACTGCTGGTACTGTACATGGACTCAAACTTTCTCTAATCAGTCCTTTGTCCACCAATTCATGTAGTTGTCTCCTGATTTCCTCATTTTCTGTGGGATTCATTCTATAGGCTTCCTTATTTGGAAGATTTGAACCAGGGATAAAATCTATCTGATGGCTGATCTTTCTCACAGGTGGCAGCTCATCAGGTAAATCATCCACAACAATGTCACAATAATTGTCTAACATCTCTTGGATTTCTATTGGCAAATCAGAAATCTTTGTTGAAGTAATAACTACCTTAGGTTTGAAAACTAAAGCAAAACTTACCTCTTCTTCTTCTATCTGCTACAGATATTCCTTCCCGCTCAGCAACAGGGTCTTTGGATCAACCACTTTGCTTGATGGCTCTCCTTCTTCCATGGGTATCAATGTATGATGTACCCCATCCTTGAAGAACTTGTAAGTGTTCTTCTTCCAATCATGCATCACTGCTCTGTCAAACTGCCAAGGTCTACCCAGAAGTATGTGACACACATCCATGGGAATTACATCACACAGGACCTTATCTTTGTATTTTCCCATTTCCAGCCCTATCTCACACTGTTATTTTACAATCAATTGGTGCCCTTTATGCAGCCAGGACACCCTGTAGCGAGTTGTATGCTCCCTTGTCTTCAGTCTCAACTTCTCTATCACCTCAGTGGAAACCAGATTGTCTGTGCTGCCACTATCAATGACTAGCTGGCAGTGTTTCCCTTGGAATTTGCATATGCTCCTAAACAAAGTCTTCCTTTGTGCAGGTTCGGTGACCTCTTTGGTTTGCTTCAACAAGACCTTATTAACCACCAAGGACTCTCCCCTCTCTGGTAGAATTTCTTCTTCAACTTTTGCCTCTTCTCCAACCTAGGAAACAACAACATTTCTTGGACCAGCACCCAGATTCTCTGGGCACTCATAGTGCTTATGTCCCACTTGCTAACATCTATAGCACCTCAATTCTCTACCTCTGCCTCTGCCTCCTATTCCTCTGTAAGAACCCCTTCTACCTCTTGCATCACCCTCTATAGATGAATTCTGAGGTGAGCTACTGTTAGCTCCATCCTTGGGTGTAGTAGGCTTTCCTCTACCACCATGACTTCCCTTTCCACGGAAAGTACCTCTCTTTTTGGCAGACTATTTCCTTAGGAGTTTCTCCTCTGCTTTCAAGGCCATCTGATAGGCCTCTTCAACTGTATTAGGAGACAGAAGACCAATCTCATCTTGGGTCTCCAGCTTGAGACCATTCACATATCTGGTAGTCTTCTCTGGTGTGTCTTGAAATTGCCTAGCTCTTATGCTTACTCTGTAGAATTCTTCTGTGTATTCTTTTACTGTCAGCAACCTCTATCTCAGGTTCTGCATTTGCCTAAACAATGTCATCTGATAATCACTAGGCAAGAATTTACCTTTTAATTTAGCCATCATTCTAGTCCAGCTTTTGATAGGCTGCTTGCCAACTCTCCTCCTTTCTGCCTGCACTCCATCCCACCAAAGCGCAGCATGTCCTTTCATCTTTGTTACTGCAAACTTAACCTTCTTATCTTCACTCATTTCTTCATAGTCAAAGAAATTTTTCATTTCATTAATCCAGTCCACTAGCTCTTCCGCATTCAATCCTCCTGCAAAACTAGATACTTCAATCTTGGGCTTGACTGCAGACCCCAGAATAGTTCTAAGGAGCCTCATGTCAGGAGGAATCTCAGCCATTTCTCCAGCTTCTTCTAATTCAGGTTCACTGATGTCTTCAGGATCTCTGGGCTATCTTCGCTCCATGGCATCCATTCTAGCCTCGAACCTCTGCAAAATCCCCAACACCTCTGCATTGGCAACAGGTCTGCCTCTCCTTCTGCCAGCACCTCTACCAACTCGGATTGCCATGTTAATTCTCTACAAAAATGACTTAAAACAACAGCTTTGATACCACAATTGACAGCAACAAAACTAAATGACGGCCCCTAAGGAGAGCTGGTCTGCTATTGTCGCTTAGTCAGCATTTTCTCTTGCTTAACTCCGCTCACCTCCACGTGGTCTTCCACAACTTCCTTGGTTTTATTTATCAAATTCGAGGAATTTGAAAAATAAACATAATCAACAAAATTTGAAAATTTAAATGATCCCGAGCTTTAATTCTCTCGCCACCTTATATTAAGGGTCTCACCCTTCAATATCTCATATTGATAACCCGATACTCTTTTAAATAAATGACTTTGGTCCCTGGGCCCACACGACGTGGTTTTTAATTTATTATGCATGCCATACCTTAGGTTAACCTTCGAGCATCTTCCGAATATGACCACCGTTCGATGGCTTTCCTCCAGATCGACGGCATTCAACGATATCACACTGCCTCCTTAGTCGAACGTTAATGCGCGATGGCACGTGAAAAGGTGGTTTTGGGGGTCCTGCCTTAGTCCACGTGTCGGTTGATCTATGTAATCGCTCCGAATTGGAAATATCGCTTACTCCGCAAAAGCAGTGCGATGTGGGCAGTTCGGTTTTGCAAAACCACTCTCGGTCTTGAAATAGTGATTGACCCGGGTTTAAGTCGGGTTACGCTATCCTTCTATTCGCTCAGTTCACTGACTCAGGGTTTAATCTCGGTTCAGGACTTCAATTAACAACAAAACAAATTTATCTCTTTATTAAGCGGGATTTCCACTATCATTAAAAAAAGTTCAACGACCACGATTTTACACAGACCTCGTCTGCGGTTGGGATTTAATTCAACGGAGCTTGTTGAAATGTTCAAGAAAAACAGTAGACAGAGGGATGCAGAGACTATATAACAGTTCGATTCAATAATTATACTCGCACAGAGTTCAATTGCCTCCCAATTAAACAAATTTCCTCACAAATATCAATTCAAGACAGTTTGATAATCAACGAGAACTAAAATTTATTCAACCGGAAGAAATTGCTTAACACACAAATTTTATTGCAGAAATCTCCTCCTCCCCTCAATGAGATCCGGGGGTTACATATA
Source organism: Pinus albicaulis (assembly GCA_034641835.2). NCBI lineage: Eukaryota > Viridiplantae > Streptophyta > Pinopsida > Pinales > Pinaceae > Pinus > Pinus albicaulis. Next base: position 1,828,856,299 of record CM076575.1, on the reverse strand, counting down.
TACATAAACATTTGTCTCTTCGGTTCCTCTGCGAGGACCGTTTAGTAAATCAAAAGCCTAATTACAGTTATTCCAATAACTGAAACATGACAGATGGACTAAACCTAACTATTCAACTTCTACAAATCCTAACTGATCTAAATGAAATAGGCAGCTGAGGTATTGACACCTAGCTGTTACAATTCAATGATTTCAAACCCTCCTAGCCACAACATGTGGACAAAACCTCCTACATTGCGAGATAGTGTCTAATGCCCCTGCATCATTTTCCTAGAATGTTATTTATATGTTAAATTTTCTTTTTATATGAAGTATTTTTGCTCATTGAACAACTGAGATAAATGTTAAAAATAAAATTAAACGAAACATTGATTTCTATGAATGTACTAAACTTATTCACCACCCTTGTAGTTTAGACAATTTACCAACAATTACTATTAGGTTCCTTCCATGTCAACTTAATTGCTTGAAGGTATACTTGATTGAATATGGATTATCAAAGTGTAATATTCTTAGTACTGCAAAATTTTAGGAATGGAAATAGAAAGTAAAATATGAATTGGTAGGTTATGGACCTAATGTATTAAAGCTAATATGTGAAGGGAATTCTTAGGAAAAATGTAAAATTTACAACAACATTCAATATAAGGATCTTGAGACAATAATAAATCTAAAATATGATAAAAATATATGGGATTGATTGCAACTCATGCATGGAGGAGGCACTAGTAGAAAGAATTTAGAAAAGGATAAGAAAAAGGCCTCTATATTCATTTTATCGCATTCATGTGGATATCGAACTAATAAAATTCCCATGAGATCGCATCCATATCACTCATAAATATTTCAAATGGACACAATGGTTAGACTTTGAAAATACTGCATTTAGGTTTCAAGTGTGCCATCAAATGAGACATCTACAAAACTCATGCCCTCAAGTAAAAAAAGGGACAAAGAAAATATTACAAATTTCAAAGGGTTGGAAATTTTCAAATCCGCCTTCTTCAAATGAAAAAGATGAAGAAATAGATGAGAGTCTTCAACAACTAGAAGCAAAAAACCAACAAGGCTCCCAAGTGGAGGAGGGAGAATAGAAGCAGAAGAATTATTCTAAACATGTTGAAAATCCACCTATTTAGTATTGATCTAAACTCCTGGAAATTAACATGAGAAAAATCACAACATCCAATGAGAAGTAGAGAAAAATAAGGTGGTCATACAATTTCAAAAGGAAATAGGGAGTATAAAGTGAACCCATACAATTGTATTCAGACAAAGAAGTTCCCCCCAAGGTGGAAGGAATCCAAATGGAAATAGTATCAGTCAGTCTTAATCAAGGGGTTTAGAGAAAGGTGGAAAAAAAGAAGGGAAAAAAGTGGAAACTAGCTGACTATTATCACACTTAGCCTCGACAATTTTGTGTAATTTTTTTTCTCTTTTTGTGCATTTCCAGAAAGGATAATATGATTGAATGATTTTGGGCATTTGCAAAATGTAATTTGTTTCCTTGGTTTTCAGGTTAAATAAAATTATGGTTTTTCTTCGAGAAAAAATAAAAAAGAAGAAAAAGGCCTCTCAAAGGGAGAGTGTTTAGTCTAATTATACATATTTAGCTAGTGTGAATTTACTCAGTTATCGTGAGGAAAATACAGATGAAAACCAAATTAATTTAGAGTCATATTTGATTGAAATAGGAAGACTGAAAATTGAAAATACTGACTAAAAGAATATGCTGGAAATATGTGATGAAAGAGAGCATGAGCACAAGGATGAAATTATTAGCCCGAGGACACAGTTGGAAGAAGCTACAAGAATTTAAGAAGTGAAGAGCATCCAATTGAAGGAGAGAGAAGAAACATGTGAGAATTAAAAGCTGAGATTTTTTCTCCAAGAAGTTAGTTAAATGACAACAACAGATTGTATAGAAAGCTTGAAGAGGAGGTTTTCTTTATGAAGAAAAAGTTGGAAAACAACAATATCTCAAATGTAACCACTTAAGATAATAAGGAAGCTTTAAAATAGTTTCTATAAGAAGGTACGAGAAACATGGTTAGTAAGGAAACAAGAAAGAAATTGCAACAAAATATATCAACAAAATAATGAGTTGAAGAAAAGAAAATTTTCTTCTAGAGATGAGGTTAAGAAGACTAGAACAAATCAAAGAAGGAATAATGTCACATGCTTCGATTTCCATAAAATTGGCCATATATTAGTTGGCCATACAGCTCAATCAAAAGAGCTTTCACAACAACAGACTTCAACCACTCCACAGTTGAATCTTCCACCTCTCAATGTACAACAACCATCCATCAGCACTTAGTTACATAAAGAATGGGAAACATTTAATGATTTGATTAATTTTGAAGGACAAAACATACAAACTCCTGTACAGACAACAAAAGGTTTAGTTACATGAATAAGTGGCAATGTCACATAAACAAAACATATACCCATTACTCCCTCTTATGAGCTTGTACTTAAAATAGAGTAAATTCCTCCTCTGGATATATTCTATAGCCCACAACATAAAGCAGTAGTAAGGAAGCAAAGGAAGAAGAGGAAATTAGAAAGTGTGCTCTCTACTGATGCAGAACAATTGGATGTTTTATGGAAAGATCCTACTACGGATCCAACTGAAAATCTTACTAAGTTATCTCAGATTATAGGAGCTTATGCCTCCGCAACCATCAACAAAGCATCTGAGGTACGATTATTATTAAATGAAAAAGAAGATCAAATACAAGTTCTGCAACAACAATTGCAACAAGCCCATGCTAACAGTGAAGCATAAATAAAACTTGAAAAGTTACAACAAGAGTTTCAACAAATGCAAATCGAATATTAGAAAAGTTTGGCCGAAAAAGAGAAACAAATACAGATGATCCAAGAAATGCATAAAGATGATCCCAAGCTTACGGATTTTATCTCAGAATCTATTTCTCTGAATAATCAACTACTGGAAAAACAAGATATATTATGCCAGAAAATCTCACAATGGAACTCTTTTTGTCAAGAAAGTGATAAAATCACTAATCATGTCGTAGAATTACGACATGATTATGATTTAACTAATGAAAGAGTTACTAATTATTTGGCATGGCAAAAGACAGAGGAAGGAAAAAGAGTAGGAGCACCAATCATCAATGACAGTCATAAAGAAATGCTCTTCAATAATTGGGATGCACAGATCAGAGAGGCAGAAAAAGCAGCAGAGGAAGCAGCTACATCAGCAAGTAATATTACTGATTGTGTAAATGAAAATTTTCACAAGGTTAATTTGATTTCAGAAACTATTCTAGGATACCTACCACAAGCACATCAATTTCAAATAGAGTGGAGACAGAAAGCTGAAGAAAAGGCAAAATCAATTCAAGGATTGACAAAGTGAAATTGGGATTCTTACTGGACATGTCTGGTAAAACCACATAGTCAATGCAGTGCTCTTAATTGCATCATTAATTCTGCTGAGAAGATCGCACCAACACTTGTCGATTCTGTTTTTTCGGGACAGTTAAAATCTAAAGTCAGCCAGCCTCCTCTTCTCAAATCAATGCTGGATTCTTGCAAATTCAAAGATCAGATTCATATGTAGTTAGTTGATAGTTTTTAATTTTAGATTTAGTTTTAGTTTTACTTTATTTTTGCCTAGAAAAAGGATGGTCATTTAAACCGAATCCTAAATTTTTGTAATAAACTATTTTTAGATTTAGTTAGTAGTATTTAAACCCTTCTCATGCATTTAGAGAAGGGTCCTGAAATTTGTCAAAAACTTGTCCTCAGAACATGCACTTCTGCACCCTCAGAGGAGGTTTTGATGAATGAATGGAATGAGATTTATTGATATTTGTGTCTAATATCTGCTACTGATGTTGCATTTCTATACTCTTAGTAGATGTTGGATTAAGAAGATATAAGTCATTATTACTTCTAGCTCATGAGTAGAACCAGTTATAAATGGTACTTTTATCTCTTAACTATTTCTGCTTCTGTGTTAAAAGTGATATTTATGTTTAGTTATTTATATATTGATGCTTGAATGCTTAAGTTATCATTTGGCACTTTTGTATGGTGAGAGCTATTTATTAATGCTTAAATGTATGAATAGCTTATTATGCGATATGTTTTTCACAACTGTTTCATCTAACTTTTTATATGAAGTAGTTTCTTTATTGAATTCTTTTCTTATAACAATTGAATGATCTTTATTATCGGTTGTTATTTGAAATCATTTTAGATCGCATAAATAGAAAGATTACATCCCGAGTTAGTTTAGAATTAGATATTTCTGTTTAAATTAGAATATAATTTGCAAATGATTAGATTAGAAATAAAATAAAAGAATTTCACTTAGGAACCTTTTTAGAAAGGAAATATCTATTCTCAACACACACACACATATTGGGAAACTAGTCCCATTATCCCCAATCGGACCCACTACACCAAACGGAAAAGGATTTGCTAACGAAGGTCCGGACCGGGTGGGTATCCCCCTTGTTGTAGACCCGATTTTCGGGGCTTCAACATATTTGGCGCTACAAGGAGGGCCACAAACTATGAATGGCAAGTAAATCAAAATCTAAATACCATTCTGAGAGTAAATCACCCTCACCATCTCCCCCGACTTCTCCATTACACTCAGAAATTTTAAATCTAGAACCAAAAGTTGAAAGAAGAAAAGACACTGCTACAAACTCTGAATTTTTAGACAAATCAGCTATTGAACCTCTGGAAGTTGAATTTTTGATTCATAAACTTCAGCGATTTTCAATATCACCTCAAAGATCTGATAAATCTCAAGGCAGTGTAACTTCGCAATATAATCCTTCTCATCCCCTCACCAGGTTACAGAGTGAAAAGCTTGGCATTTAGCCGACTGAATTACCTCTACCTACAAGGAAGAGAGCAAGGAAATCACCTAGAGGGTATGATAGCGAGACTCTTTCATCATCATCATCCATCTCAACCTCTTCACCGCGAAGTCAACCATCCACCCCTCTACTTCAGAATATTGTCCCTCACTTCACTGGAACTTCCACATCACCTTCTCAATCATCTGTAATTATAATATCTTCATCTTCCCAATCACAAGTATCATCTACTGCACTTTACTTTGTTAGTAGTTCAGTGATGGCCCAAATGCCATGGAATAATCCAGGGGCAGTCTTAATGCCTGCCCCCTTGAGTCAATTACCAGCCCATCCTGAAAAATGGCTGCCTAAGTTTAATCCTGAAGCAGGCATGCTAGCAGAAGAACATATAAACAACTTTATGCTGTCCATAAATCTCAATGGAGTTATTAATGAAGATGTTGTTGTTCAAATTTTTCCCTATACCCTACAAGGAGCAGCTGGATCATGGTATTTCTCATTACCATCTAGATCCATCACTAGTTGGGATATCTTCCAAGATCAATTTTTGACTAAATTTGGTGATGACAGTTCTACAGCGACATTGATCAATGATCTATCTAATCTTAGAGTTGATTCAAAAGAACTTGTCAAGGATTTTAATTCACTTTTCAATAAATTGCTAAACAAAAAACCTACTGCTTCCAAGCCTAGCGAAGAAGTGCGAAGTGAATGGTACATTTCTGCTTTACCATCAAACATAGCAATCTTTGTTGATAGGGCTAACAAAACAACTTTAGCAAAAAATATGAAGGACTCAATAGCATTATAGAAATGTATCATAGCCCTAGATAAGAAAAATGCTATAGAAGAACGAAAATCCAAGAAGGTCACTTTTAAGGAAGATCCCAAGAAAAAACAACCAAAAGATCCATTTGATTTAGAAGGATTGCAGAAAGTTTTGAAAACCATGTCTAACAAAATGGTTGACATTAAGAAACAAGTGGCAGAAACATCTTCAAAAAAATCTTTCAAGCCTTTTAGAAGAAACCCTTCAAATGATCCAAAGCCACCGAATGCTATTACTAATGCTGAATCAGAAGAAGAAGAAGAAGAGGAAACTGATATTGAAGAAACTACTAATGAAGAAGAAGTCGTAGAAGTAAAAGGTATGTGGAATTTCATCCTCCCAGATGAGGAAGATCAAGAAGCATCCCCGGTTAGCACTCGAAGTAGAAATCAACTTGATCCTCCTCAACCTACTCCTAAGTCAAAGAGCGCAAGCTCATTGACTAAGGATAAAGTTGCACCTAAGAAAACGACATCTAAAGCAATTCAAACCAGCCCAGTCCAGACAGATTCATCAACTCCATCTAGAACTCTGATTGTTCCTGATGAAATGGAGTATAATATCATAAAAGATATGAAGAAGACTAGGGCTAGCATCACTTTTAATGAATTGAGCAAGTTAAAACACCAATAAAACGTACTTTTGAAAGAATTACATGCTGTACCAGAGAAATCTTTGCCCGATCCTGTGATTTCTTAGGCTTCCAATGAGATGGGAAGACCTCCAGCTAATGCAATCAGTAAATTTGATCTAGAAAATATCGCTTTAATTGGAGGAAGGTCGAGATCTCATACTCCTCCATTTCTTATTACATATGAAGTTTTCAATAAAAATTTTCATAATTGTTTAATGGATTCTGGAGCTTCATCTAATATTCTACCAAAATCAATATGTGCAAAGTTGAGCATTCAACCACAAAAATCTAATCTACGTATAGTCTAGTTAGATTGATCGCAAGTGGAAGTGATTGGTGAATTAAATCAGGTTACCATAAGACTGTCGTCTAATCCAAAGGTATGTCAGTTATCGATATTTTAGTTGCAAATATTCCAAAATTTTATGGTTTAATTCTTAGAAGAGATTGGTCAGAAAAACTTCATGGATATTTTGCAACTAATTGGTCGCATATGTGGCTTCCTTACAATGGTAAACCATATCAGATAAAGGTTGAGCGAGAAAAGCATCAGAAATACATAGTAACAATATTGGAAGGAGAGAATGAACTAGTTGCATACATTAGTAATATCATTGGCAATTACTCAGTTGATTCTTTCTTAGGAAATTTCAATGCTCATACTTCACCTTATCTAAAACATTCTGTTTTATCTCAAATAGAAAATTTTTCTCAAACAGATAGTTCTAAATGTATTAATTTTGTAGATACTCCTGTAAATAAATATTTATTTTGGAAATTATTTTTTGATGGTTCTAAGTCTAATGAAGGAGCAGGAGCAGGATGCGTGTTGGTTAGTCCAGAGGGAAACAAAATTATGCTAACTTGCAGAGTTGAGTTTGATTGCACTAATACCATTGTAGAATACGAGGCTTTAGTCCAAGGATTATATAAAGCAATCGGATTAGACATAAAATATCTACAAGTTTTCAGAGATTCGGAAATTGTAATCAAACAGATATGTAATACTATACATTGTTTATCAGGTCATTTAAAGCATTATCAATCTTTAGTCCAAGATCTGACTGAACATTTTATAGCATTTAATATTTCATCAATTCCTAGAATCCAGAATGCTAGTTCAGAACTCCTAGCTAACGTAGCTTCCAAGTTCATTCCTACATAATACTTTAGTCTTGATTGATTTTCAATCGAATTAATATTTAGACCCTCGATTCCTAATAACGTTACCAATTGGAGGATTTTCAATGATGATCCTGATATTGTAAACTTTCTCACATCTGAAGGATCTTACACCAATCAGATAATTGATGAAGACTAACATGACAGACAATTGCTCCAAGATAGCACCAATAATTTTATGCCAAAGTCAATAGTCAAGTTATAAGACCTTTATGATTTGAAAGATCGATTTAAAAGATCTACCAATTCAAAACTGCAAAGTTCAACTTTGAATTATGAATTAGTAAATCTAGGAACTGATGCCAAACCACAAAATATCAACCTAGGCCTTGGCCTAGCTCCTGAAGAAAAGTTAGCGTATGTTCATCTTTTGAAACAATATAAAAGTGTCTTTGCTTGGAACTATGATGAACTCAAAACTTATGACACTTCTATTATCCAACATACTATCCCAATGATAAATGATGAAAAACCTGTCCAACAAAAGTTGAGAAAGATCCATCCCAATCTAGAAAATCAAATCAAATCTGAACTCAATAAATTATTGAAAGCCAAAATTATTTTTCCCATCCGACATTCTAAATGGGTTTCCAATATGCTTCCTGTTAGAAAGAAGAATGAAGACATTAGAATTTGCATTGAATTTCGAAACCTTAATAAAGCCTGCCAAAAAGATAATTTTCCTTTGCCTCCCATGGAGCAAATATTACAGGCAGTTGCAGGATCATAATTAATGTCTTTTTTAGATGGTTTCTTTGGCTACAACCAATTATTGGTTCATCCTGATGATCAATTGAAAACTACATTCAGAACCAAATGCGACACTTATGCATATCAAAAGATGCGTTTTGGTTTAATCAATGCTGGTGCCACATTTCAAAGAGCTATGGACATTGCTTTCAAGGGATTAGTTAACAAATCAGTGGTAATTTACTTGGATGATATAACTGTATATTCCAAAAAACGAAGCAATCATCTTAGAGATTTGAAGCAGATCTTCCAACATTGTCAAAGGTATGGAATTTCACTTAATCCGAAAAAAACTTTTTTGCTTTAAATGAAGGAAAAATTCTTGGATTCATAGTATCAAAATATGGAATTCATATTGATCCTGATAGAATCAAAGAAATTTCTGAAATACCCTTACCTCACAACAAGAAATCTATGCAATCTTTTCTTGGCCAGATTAATTTTGTAAAGAGATTTGTCCCAGATTTTTCGAGAATTGTATCACCCTTTCAAGAAATGATTAAAAAGAATTCAAACTTCAAGTGGGGCAAAGACGAATATGAGGCATTCAATCTGATGAAACAAGCAATTATTAATGCTCCGTCTTTAGCAACTCCAAAATTTTTCGATCCTTTTATTTTGTATACATTTGCCTCTGATAAATCTTATGCTGCGATACTCACTCAACCAAATCAAGACAAAGAAGAAGCTCCAATTACTTTTTTTCAGCTCAAATTTACAGGGAGCTGAGTTGAATTATTCAGATGTGGAGAAACAAGCTTATGTTGTTTTCAAAGAAATTAAATATTTCAGACCCTTTTTACTTAAAACCCATACAAAAATCATAGTACCGTTTCCAGCAGTAAGAAATCTTTTAGTCCAAAAAGATGTTGGTGAGAAAAGAGCCAATCGGGTTACTGCCTTACAAGAATATGATGTTGAAATCAAACCATAAAGTATTGTAAGAGGTCAAGGTTTTTGCAAAATACTAGTTGGAGCATTGCTTATTTCTGAAAACCCATATGAAGAAATACAAACATATGAGGTAAGCCTAAACGATGTTGAATCATTATATGCTGATATCATTTTTTATCTAAAGAATGGATATGCTCCTCCAAATCTCGATAATACCAAGAAAAGAGCTCTAAGGTTGAAGGCTAAAAAATATCAGCTTGTGAATGATGTTCTTTTTAGAATGAATTATGATTATGTTCTTCTTAGATGTCTTGAGAAATCTGAAGCTGAAAATGTCTTGCAGGAACTTCATGATGGGCCAGCAGGTGGACATTATGCTAGAGATGCAACTGCACATAAAATCCTCCATGCAGACTATTACTAGCCCACTTTATTCAAAGATTCACATAAATACGCAAGAAAATGTCAAATTTGTCAAACTACAACTGGAAGACAAAAGAAACTATCATTACCTTTACAACCAGTCAACATTGAGAAGCCTTTTGATCAATGGGGATTGGACATAATAGGTGAGATCGTTCCTCACTCTTCTAAACAACATAGGTATATCATTATAGCAACTGATTATTTTACGAAATGGGTAGAAGCAGTCCCTCTCAAGACTGCTAATGCTGAACATATCATCGAATTCATAGACCAGTTCATAATCACCAGGTTTGTTTTACCTTCTGCTTTAATGTTTGGTAATGCATCATATTTTTCTGGTAATGCTATGATTTAATTTGCACTCAAGAGAGGTTTCAAACTTAAATAATCTGCCAATTATTATCCACAGGGAAATGGGTTAGCTGAATCCACAAATAAAAACTTAATCAGAATCATTAATAGAACCATTGATCAAAATCATAAAAATTGGCATAAGTCTTTAATATATGCTTTATGGGAAGTTCAAATAACGCATAAGGCTTCCATTGGCACTTCTCCCTTTAATTTATTTTATGGAAGTGAAGTGGTTCTTCCAACTCATCTAGCGATTCCTTCTTTAGCCTTAGTCCAATATATTGATGAAGCACCAACTTCTTCCTTACAACTAAGGAAAATGGAAATAATTAAGTTACAAGAACAACGAGAAAAATCCAAAGTAACTCATGCTCATCATCAAGCATTAATTAAAGCTTCTTTTGATTCAAACATGATAACCAAAAAGGATTTTCAGATAGGAGATCTAGTTTTAAAATGGTATAAGGCTCATGAGGAAAAATGAAAACATACGAAGTTTCAACAAATGTGGCTTGGTCCTTTCCAAATTGCAGAAATCATAGGTCCATCTACTTTTATGTTACAGGATTTAACAAGGAAAAGAGAGTCTTTACCTGTTAATGGACAGATTCTCAAAAAATATTTTCCATAGGAGATCATTCTTCTATTTTGTAGATTAGTTTTCTTTATTGTCATAATAAAACTAGTTGTTAATGGTTACATCTAAAATTCACGAAAAAGATACAAATTCTCTTCTTAGATTTTGTTTTTTCACTTATATAAATATAATTATTTTTAGAACATTGATCATTATTATTCAAAGATACAATTAAAGAGCTTTAGCCTAGAAATGATACTAGTTTCAACTTTGAAAATTTTGATGAAAAGCAACTTTTAGTGAAAGATTGTTTTATATCAGTCCAATGAAAGGTATCAATAAAAAAACAAAGGTTCTCTATAGAAAATTCCTTTTCCCAAAAACTATATCATTGTCGTCTAGAACTATCTTAAGGAAACAATGACTTCCTCCCCACCCAGAAAATTACAATGTTCAGGGAATAATCCAATTATACACTTTATCTTAAAGAATAAGAGGTCTCATCATGAGCCGACTTATCATGATCATAGATATTATAGCTTGCTGACTTTGCCAATACTGCATACCACAACAGGGCAATGACTCAAGATTGTTATAATCAAAAGGCAAGGGGTCTCATCACGAGCTAGCTTGTTCAACAAAGTTATAAATCAAGTGAATGGCACTGTCATAAATTGGCTACCAAACAAAGACATTGTTCTTTAAGGATAAAAAGAAAATGAAAGCAATAAGTGTGAATATGGATTTCTCTTTGAAAATTGTATATTTCTCTAAGTGGGACACAGGATCATTGCTGGGTAACAGGTAACCCTGTCGAGGCTATAGACGCTTGCTGGCAGCAATGGCTCTACCTTTGACAAATGAGCATATTCAAAACTGATTTACAGAGAAGCCTTTCGTTTTTATCTTTATAAACCAATTAATGACTGATGTAGATATAAGGACTAGCTTGAGGAAGTAAATATTCAAAGGTTAACATAGAAGAAATGAAATATCATTTATAAATTAAAGCATAATGTACTTTCTCTTTTTATAATAAAGTTTGATTTTCTGGAAAATTCTCTGTTTTGAAAAGTTTAGAAAATCCAAAAGAAAAGCAGAGATAACTGGTTCTTCCAAGTGAATCGCCAATTTTTGTGGCCAGCAACAACCCCCCTTTTTATTTAGTATTGGTAATAATACTAAATAAGTGGGGACCCTTAATTTAAAAATTCAAAAAATTAATTAGTGCTTGATTTCTTTTTCAATAAAACTCACTATCATCAACCTGAGAAAATTCCTTGGAAAATCTTTAAATAAACTTAAATTTATGATAGATTAGAATAAAACCTTTCTTTGAAGAAAATATCGCATCCATCACAAAAAAGTAAAAGATATATTTTGCATAGAAGAATCTTCTAAATTGCGATAGCGCGATCCCAAAAACTATGCATTAAAATATTTATCGCAAATTTCATATCGCAGAAAATATATTTAACGAATATTTTTTACGTTATATTTTGCGATACTGCGATTTCACGATGTTACGAGATTGCAATTTGCAAATGTTGCAAATTTGCGATAATTTTGATTCTGTGATGATTTCGATTTGAGGATATTACGATATGCAATATTGTGATTTTGCGATATTGCACAGCAAATCGCAGATCACATTATCATAGATTCTTAAAAGCTCGTTGTACGAAGAAAAGCTTTCCATAAATCGATATCCGTTATGCACTTTAATGAATTTATTGTCATTTATTAATGAAAAAGGATTTTGTTTTGATTGAAAGGTTATTTCACGTTAAAATAATATATTTCATACGCCTTCAGCATTTAAAACTATCCCGTCACCTTTCTCATATCATTACTCTCACTTAATTCGTAAAACCGTAGGTGCGAAGAAACAGAAAACTATACAAAGCGATATACAGAGTATTATAGGAAAGAAAGAGAAAGCTTCGAGTTCTGAAAGTAAAGAAATGGCGTCCTTATACGCAGACACTGCCTGCAACAAAGATGCCGGTATCCCCACTTGGGAGGGTATGCATAATTTGCTTGAAGAAGAAAACCTCAGAGTAATGGAAGTTGCAGCTACTACAGGCTCAAGCAATTCTTCTGAAGCATCTCTTATAGATTTGGCTTGTTCATTTTTGCACCTGATAGTAGCAAGACTGAGAATTCTTCCATATACAGACATGGTGAAATGGGTGCTGGATAGCACTGATATTATGGACAGACAGTTTAAAAATCAAGATCAAGAGCTCATCGGGTCGTTTACTCCAGAAGATTTGAGGCTTATGTATCATTTGCCGGAGCCTCATGCAACTTACAACAAACAATTTATGGAGAAATTTGCCAAGGAAAATGAAAACTTGGCGGAATGCACCAAGGAATGGACCAAAAGAGATGAACCATTGAAGAAATATAAACACGGTATGTACAGTACTGGTTCACTCACTTCTCCATATTTTTTTGCTGCTGCTATGCTATGTAGGGTTTTTGGAAAGCCTGACATTAATAAGTTTTTGCCTGAATGGCTTCCGTTATTGAATGCTGATGTTAACGCTACCATTGTGGACTGGGCCAAAATATTTTCTGATAACTTCACCACAGCTATTTTCAATTACCGATCTAAATAGACTGTCTCTCAGAGGATTTATCCTCCTTTTTATGTGTCTGCCTATGTTATGGATTCAATCTGCTTTGTTTCTAAGTTCCCTTTAATGGGTTGGCAATGGACAATTCAAGATCCCTTGCCCATTCATGTATATCATAAAGAATTGTGAGAATCAAAGTTTGTTCCTCATTTTTACAAGATTTTCCATGGCATAATGTTGCCTTTGTACAAAATATTGTATAATAAGGATGCTCCAAGGCTTTCCCCTGAAGCAGAAGTAGACATTTTCCCTGTCGCAAGATGGTTTGGAGAAGAATTGTTTACCTATGTGAGGGTTTTTGGAAGCTTTGCTTCTCCTCATGTTTTACCATTGTATGTTCCGGATAAACTCATAGCTAGGGAAATTTCATATCAAACCTATGGAGAGGGAGGTTTGAAAAAAGAATTAAAAGATAAAAAGAAGGCCATTTGGCCACAATTTCCTGTGTCCTGCAGAGCATTTTCATTATTTGATGTTAGTCATGCGTTTAAGGAAGTAAACAATATTACATGTTTACAATTGTTCAAGTTTCCAAGAAGGCTATTTTATCCATATGATGTTGTCAAGGATTTCACCACTGCAGTCAAAGTAAGAGTATTTTCTGGAGAAGAAGATCTTTTTGATGATATGTTTCAAGAAAAATGTTCATTTAAAGAAATTTTGCATTTAGCTCAAACACGGTTCTCCCCAGAAGAATTTCAAGAGTTTAAAGTATACAGAGAAAGAATATTGACCACTATTCCTTTGGATAATTTGTGCTTGGAACCCGCAAGGGAACCAACTCTTAGTGTCAGTCTCAGTGGCAGCTCAGATACAGAAAGGTCTAAATCAAAGTCTGGCAAAGAAACTTCTGAACGTTCTAAAAAATATGATAATGATAAAAGTGAAGGCTCAGTTAAGGATACAGCTCAATCAAAAGAGCTTTCACAACAACAGACCTCAACCACTCCACAGTTGAATCTTCCACCTCTTAATGTACAGCAACCATCCATCAGCACTCAGTTAGATAAAGAATGGGAATCATTTAATGATTTGATTAATGTTGAAGGACAGAACATACAAACTCCTGTACAGACAGCAAAAGGTTTGGTTACAGAAATAAGTGGCAATGTCACAGAAACAGAACATATACCTATTACTCCCTCCTTTGAGCTTGTACTTAAAATAGAGGAAATTCCTCCTCTGGATATATTCTATAGCCCACAACATAAAGCAGTAGTAAGGAAGCAAAGGAAGAAGAGGAAATTAGAAAGTATGCTCTCTACTGATGCAGAACAATTGGATGTTTTATGGAAAGATCCTACTACGGATCCAACTGCAAATCTTACTAAGTTATCTCAGATTACAGGAGCTTATGCCTCCGCAACCATCGACAAAGCATCTGAGGTACGATTATTATTAAATGAAAAAGAAGATCAAATACAAGTTTTGCAACAACAATTGCAACAAGCCCATGCTAACAGTGAAGCACAGATAAAACTTGAAAAGTTACAGCAAGAGTTTCAACAAATGCAAATCGAATATTAGAAAAGTTTGGCCGAAAAAGAGGAACAAATATAGATGATCCTGGAAATGCATAAAGATGATCCCAAGCTTATGGATTTTATCTCAGAATCTATTTCTTTGAATAATCAACTACTGGAAAAACAAGATATATTATGCCAGAAAATCTCACAATGGAACTCTTTTTGTCAAGAAAGTGATAAAATCACTAATCATGTCGTAGAATTACGACATTATTATGATTTAACTAATGAAAGAGTTACTAATTATTTGGCATGGCAAAAGATAGAGGAAGGAAAAAGAGCAGGAGCACCAATGATCAATGACATTCATAAAGAAATGCTCTTCAATAATTGGGATGCACAGATTAGAGAGGCAGAAAAAGCAGCAGAGGAAGCAGCTACAGTAGCAAGCAACATTACTGATTGTGTAAATGAAAATTTTCACAAGGTTAATTTGATTTCAGAAACTATTCCAGGATACCTACCACAAGCACAGCAATTGCAAACAGAGTGGAAACAAAAAGCTGAAGAAAAGGAAAAATCAATTCAAGGATTGACAAAGTTAAATTGGGATTCTTACTGGACATGTTTGGTAAAACCACACAGTCAATGCAGTGCTCTTAATTGCATCATTAATTCTGGTAAGAAGATCACGCCAACACTTTCCAATTTTGTTTTTTTGGGACAGTTAAAATCTGAAGTCGTCTAGCCTCCTCTTCTCAAATCAATGCTGGATGCTTGCAAATTCAAAGATCAGATTCATAAGTAGTTAGTTGATAGTTTTTAATTTTAGATTTAGTTTTAGTTTTAATTTATTTTTTCCTAGAAAGAGGATGGTCATTTAAACCAAATCCTAAATTTTTGTAATAAACTATTTTTAGATTTAGTTAGTAGTATTTAAACCCTTCTCATGCATTTAGAGAAGGGTCCTGAAATTTGTCAAAAACTTGTCCTCAGAACATGCACTTCTGCACCCTCAGAGGAGGTTTTGATGAATGAATGGAACAAGATGTATTGATATATGTGTCTAATATCTGCTACTGATGTTGCACTTCTGTACTCTTAGTAGATGTTGGATTTAGAAGAGATAAGTCATTATTGCTTCTAGATCATGAGTAGAACCAGTTATAAATGGTACTTTTATTTCTTAACTATTTCTGCTTCTGTGTTAAAAGGGATATTTATGTTGAGTTATTTATATATTGATGCTTGAATGCTTAAGTTATCATTTGGCACTTTTGTACGGTGATAGCTATTTATTTATTCTTAAATGTATGAATAGCTTATTATGCGATATGTTTTTCACAACTGTTTCATCTAACTTTTTATATGAAGTGGTTTATCTTTATTGAATTATTTTCTTATAACAATTGAATGATCTTTATTATCGGTTGTTATTTGAAATCATTTTAGATCGCATAAATAGAAATATTACATCCCGGGTTAGTTTAGAATTAGATATTTCTGTTTAAATTAGAATATAATTTGCATAGGATTAGATTAGAAATAGAATAAAAGCATTTCACTTAGGAACCTTTTTAGAAAGGAAATATCTATTCTCAACACACACACACATATTGGGAAGCTAGTCCCATTATCCCCAGTCGGACCCACTACACCAAACGAAAAGGGAGTTGCTAACCAAGGTTCAGACCGGGTGGGTATACCCCTTGTTGTAGACCCAATTTTCATGGCTTCAACAAGATGTTGTGGCTCCTTCACAATTAAAACAAGACTTATTACTTGGATTTACATTCACCATAGTTGCGGAGTAACATACAGTAAAAATATTTTCACGCGCCCACCAAAATTCACTCCACGATTTTCTCCACTTGTCTTTCCAACTTACATTTGCCATATTACACAACTCTCTCACTTCTTCTCTTGCTCACTCTAAAAAAATACATGTAAAATCTAAACATATATATCTAAGATATTTAATTCATGACAAACACAATTTAATACATAGTATGGGCGAACATCATTTCTAAACATTACAGAACTTGTGTGAACTAAACAAAACTTGCTGATTAAATATTCGCCCATGCACATTTACTAACCATGCATTAAATTCCTATTTGACTTTAATTATTTAATCTATTGCAGAATGGGTAATTTTCCTTTACTCAAAACTTGTCCTTCTCTGCACACGCAATACGCAACCTGCAAAAAATTTACAGAGGTATGGCTACTGCTAGTTCATTTAACACAATGGTTGAGATTAATTTCCAACACTCCCCCTTAATCGCAGCTGGTGCCATTGAGAATTCATAGACAATCTTTGACATGAAAAAAATTCACGTGCTAATGGCTTTGTGAAGATATCTACAAATTGTTCTTCTGAACTACAATGCTAAAACACAATCTCACTGTTGTTAACCAATTCTCTTATATAATGATATTTGGCATCAATATGTTTTGTCCTTTTGTGAAAGACAAAATTCTTTGACAATACAATTTTTGAACTATTATCACAAAAAATAGTGCTTTCTCCATCTTGTTCATGACATAAATCCCACAACTTCCTTCTCATCCAAACTGCTTGACACACTGTTGTTGTTCCGAGAACATACTTAGCTTCTACTCTTGACAATGATAATATTAACTGCTTCTTGGAAGCCCATGAAATGGCTCTCAGACCCAAATGAAAAACATGTCCTGACATTTTCTTTCTGTCATCAACACTTCTTTCCGAGTCACTATTAGTGTAACCAACCAGCCTAAAATCATCAGTTGTGGAGTACAAAACACCTTACTCCTTTGTCCCATTGACATACTTTAAATTTATTTTCCCTGCTTGACAATGTGTTTCCATGGGTGTCTCCATGAACCTCGACACTAAACTCACTGCATACATTATATCAGGCCAAGTTGTGGTCAAATACATTAGGCTTCCCACCATGCTCTTGCATAATGTCAAATTGACATTGTTGCTGCAATATTCCTTGCTCAACTTCAACCCCATGACGGTTGGTGTTGGTGATGGATTGATGTTCTGCATATTAAACCTCTCCAAAATTTCTGCTACATACCTTGCTTGAGAAATAAAAATTCCTTTTTCTGTTTTCTTTACTTATATGCCCAAAAAATATCTTAACAACCCAAAGTTAGTTATTTCAAACTCATTTTTCATGACTACTTGAAATCAGCGATGAGAAAATCATCAATTCCTCTAAAAATCAAATCATCTACATACAAAACAACAATAAGAATCTTACTGTCACTTTGGTTGATTTAGGGAGCAAGTTCACCATCACATTTTTCGAACCCATTGTCCATCAAGTAAGCATCTATTCTACTGTTCCATGCACGCAGTGCTTGTTTCAGCCCATAGAGAGCTTTCCTTGACCTACATAACTTGTGTTCTTGG
Source organism: Pinus albicaulis (assembly GCA_034641835.2). NCBI lineage: Eukaryota > Viridiplantae > Streptophyta > Pinopsida > Pinales > Pinaceae > Pinus > Pinus albicaulis. The sequence continues at coordinate 1,828,838,268 of CM076575.1, read as the reverse complement.
CCTTCCATTTCATATCCAGGAGGTATCACAACATACACCTTCTCTTTCAACACTCATTCAAGAATGCTAAATTTATGTCCGCCTGATAGACTTTCCATTTCTATTGCGCTGCAATTGACAACACTATATGCACTGTCTCCATCCTCACGACTCGCACAAATTTTTCCACATAGTCTCTTACATGCTACTACTTGTAACCTTTGAAAACGAGCCTTTCTTTATGCCTTTCAATCTTGCCTTCAAAATTTCTCTTGGTCTTATAGACCCACTTCACTCCAATGACTTCTTTACCTTTTGGAAGGTCCACTAACTCCCATGTGTCATTATTTTCTATTGCTCCTATCTCTTCATTCATTGTCGCAACCCATTTCTCTTCCTTGACTGCATCTTCAAAATGGATTGGGTCATCAACATGACAATACAACGAAAATAAAGAGTTCAAACCATCATTATCATTTACCTCTCCTTGATCATCAATTGAATTTTTGAATCTTGGTCTTCTTGGTGTGCTTGGACTTCCACTTGAACTCAAGGGAGTTTTTGATCCCTGTGGTGTGCTTGGAGAAGCACTTCCTTGATTTCTCAAGGTTTTTCTATTTCTGGCTTGTGGTGTGCTCTACTGTTCCTGTGTAAGTGGAGGAGGAACCACTGTGGAGGATTATTTGCTATTGTTCATTCCTCTTTATCTTCGTGAGACAAACATGTCTTCACATTCACTATTTTCTCCAAGCTTCCATCCCAAGCTTCTTCTTCAATAAATTGCACATCTCTGATAATTGTAAATTTCTTGGTTGATGGATTACAGAGCTTGTAATCCTTGGACTCATCACTGTATCCAACAAAGATACACTTCTACCCCTTGCTATCCAACTTCTTCCTTAGCTGATTTGGGACATGTGCATAAGCCACACATCCAAATACTTTCATTTGAGTGACAAACTGCTTTGTTCCACTCCATGATTCTTCCAAAACTCTTTTCATAACAACTTTGGTTGGGCATCTATTCAAAATATACGCTGCAAAATTGATAGCTTCAGCCCAATACTCATTTAGAAAATGATTTGCCTTCAACATACTTCTAACCATGTCCATGATGATCCTATTCTTCGTTTCTGCAACATCATTTTGATGTGGTGTGTACCTTGTGGTAAACTGCTTCTGTATGCCATTTTCCCTACAAAAACATAGGAAATATTTGGAGATATACTCTCCGCCTCTATCAGTTCTCAACACTTTGATGTACTGCCGACTCTACTTGTCAACAAGAGCTTTGAAGTGGTAGAACTGTTTAAACACTTCACTCTTCAGTTTCAAAAAATACACCCATGTATTTCTGGTGTAATCATATATGAATGTCGAAACATAATGATTTCCAGCTAAAGATGTCGTTTGCATTGGTCCACACAAATCTAAGTGGACAAACTCTAAGGGTTCTTTTGCCCTTATAATCTTCCCTACTAGGAATGATTCTATATGTTTTTTTCCCAAGATGCAACCTTCACATAGGTTGTCAGGTTTCTTAATGAGTGGTAATCCTTTTTCCATCCCTTTTCTATTCAAGAGGTTCAAACCTCCAAAATTGAGATCTCCAAATCTCAAATGCCATAACCAGTTTTCATCTTTCACTTCTTCTTAAAATACCTCTTGTGTGACTATTGCTACCACACCTCCTTGCTTCAATTCTATTCTGAGATTGAGAGGAAACATCCTATTCCTTGTCATATGCACTTCTACAATATCTGTTTTACTTGGAGGTATGTCCGTGATAGTACACACATCATTATTAAAAATACATTATAGCCCTTGTTTATGAGCTATCCAATGCTTATAAGGTTACATTTCACGATAGGTACATAATATACATCTGGCACAAATTTCTTTTCTCCCTTCCTTGTGAGTATTGATACTCTGCCTTTTCCCTTGACAGAGACTTTGCTATGAGTCCCTGTTGTCACTATAGACTTCACATTCTCATCAAGATTGGAAAACATTTCTATGTTTCCAGTCACATTGTTACTACAACCTGAGTCTAATAACCATACACCATATTGTTTTTCTTGTGCTACATTACATGTTAAAATCACGTTACTCTAGTTCTTATTTTCTTTTGCAAAATTTACATTTTTCCTATTATTCATGTCATTTTGTTTCTTTCTACATTCATTGGCATAATTCCCATACTTTTTACAACAATGACATTGAACTTGGGATTTGTCATACCTTTGTCCATGTGCTTGACTCTGGCATGAGCCTTCGCTTTGATTCTGGTTGCTGCCCCTTCTACTTGTGCTTGTAGGGTTGTTTCTTCCACTTGTTTGTGGGCTTCTTCATTTTCCTTGGTATTTTGATCTTCCTCGACCTGTACCTTTGTCAAAAGAAATCTGTCTCTTGAAAGCATGCTCTAATGAGGATTTCGTTGTACTATTCAGTTTATGTTCATGAGACATCAGGGATGCACAAAGCTCTTCCACTAAAAATTGTGAGAGATCCTTTGTCTCTTCTATTGCCACTACTATGGCATCAAATCTTGAGGGTAGACTTCTCAAGATTTTCTCCACTATTCTTCTTTCCTCAAGTGTCTCTCCATGAGACCTTATCTGGGTGACCAACCCAATCAAATGTGTGAAGAATGAGTCTATGCTATTAGAATCTTTCATACAGAGAGTTTCAAAGTCTCTCCTTAGAATTTGTAGCTTTGTAGTTTTCACCTTCTCCATGCCTGGATAGGCTATCTTGAGAATATCCCATGCCTCCTTATACTTTTTTTCTGCTGCAATCCTTGGGAATATACTCTCATGCACTGCTCGAAAGATATAGAAAAGGGCGTTGGATTCCTTATTCTTATTATCTCTCAACAATTTTCTTTCTATTGTTGTCAAAGAAACCAATGCTGCTACATCTGCTGGTTCTTGGAAACCTTGTTCCACCATCTCCCATTTATTTTGTGAAGCACACGTGGCTCTCATTGTAATGGCCCAATAGTCGTAATGTTTTCCATTAAACTGTGGTATTTGTGGATTATTAAAGCTTGTGCTTGTTGCTACCATTTTCACTATGTAAACAACTTTCTCACTCTGTAAAACTTTTCTCACTACATGAAAAATTTCTTACTGGAGAATACGTTCCACAAAAAATTTCAGAACTCCTTTTAACTCCTCAGTAAAAACACTATCTTTTACTAAGATTTTAAACCCAATTCGATACCATGTTAGGAAATTTTTGAAGACAAGAGGGGAAAAATGCTTTTCCCTCAATACACGGAGTTCACACAGAGTTGCGTAAATTATTATGATCAACACAACAAATTTATGGAAGTTTACACAGAGTTGCGTAAATTATTATGATCAACACAACAAATTTATGGAAGTTTACACAGAGTTGCGTAAATTATTATGATCAACACAACAAATTTATGGAAGTTTACACAGAGTTGCAAAACTCACTTAATCCATACCATACAGTTTCGAAAATAAGTTCAAATGAATCTTCATTTCAATACAGAGTGGCGGAGATCAAAATCTCAACTATGGAGAGGAGAAAATACAATCAAATAATTTTACTCACGGTGAAACATAGTAAAACAACGTGTTGCGGTACAAATGATACGTGAAATTTTCACAACTATATCGTGACTAACCAAAATTTATATTAAAACTTGAAAACACGAAATACATTAACATATTGAGGTTGTGGCTCATTCATAATTAAAACAATACTTCTTACTTGTATTTACATTCACCAGGCTTATAGAGTAACATACAGTAAAACTCTATTCATGCACACACCAAAATTCGCTCCACGATTTTCTCCAATTTTATTTCTAGACTTACATCCACCACATTACAAAAATATCTCACTTCTTCTTTTGATCACTCTAAAAAAATTACATGTAAAATATAAACATGTATATCTAAGAAATTTTATTCGTGATAGACATAATTTAATACATAGTATGGGCGAACATCATTTTCCGAACATTACAGAACTTGCGTGAAGTAAAGAAAACTTGCAGATTAAATATTTTCACATGAAAATTTATGAACCATGCATTAAATTCCTATTTGAATTTAATTATTCAATCCGCTGTGGTATGGGTAATTGTCCTTTGCTCAGAACTTGTCCTTCTCTGCACACGCAACCCACAACCTGCAAAATATTTACTGAGGTATGGTTGCTCCCAGTTCATTTAATGTGGTGGTTGAGATTAATTTACAATAGGCTAATCTTCACTTCAGTTGCTAATGTTGGTCGATGATGACAAGTTCTCAAGAAATCCTCAATAAATTCTCTATCAAATTTATGCAGTCCTCCTTTGGAAATTGTTGCACTAATGTTGAACACAAGTTACGTAATTTTGATATGAACACACTCAAACATCGTAAACCGTTTAAACATGTAAGGTCCCACTTTACCTACCATAATTATTATAGAGAAATATTATATTAAATCAAAATGTGATATATATATATATTTTTTAAATTTTTATTTATTTATTTATTATTATTATTCTTTATTTTATTTTATTTTATTATTATTATTTTTTTTTTTTATATATAGGATAATTTAAATTATATAGAGTTGGCATCTCATAATTTAGGAATTCATATGTGAGCTCATATTGCAACAAATTACTTACTGCAATTTTGAATTTTCAGCAAGACCCTTTAACTCAATGAGTTATTATACTAGAAATATCTTGGTTGCAAATCTTAAATTAACTTAAGCCTTTTGTTTTATGGACGGTTCATAAACGTAATTAGATGCAACCATTGAACATTATGAAAACCAATTTACAAGTATGAAATGTACAGCCATTGAGGCATTTCGTCAAACACTTACAACCATTATCTCTTTAAGGTGTTTTCACAATAATTAGCTAACATGAATCCAAAGTTGCATGACTTTTTTTTTTTTTGTAAGTAGTGCCAATAATTGAACTTAAGATATTAGTAGACTATCAGCCATATTCATTGTTGAATCTATACCAATGAATATAAATATTTAGAAATTTCAAACATAGCTCACAATGTTGTAAGATACAGCCATTGAGGAATTTTGACAAATAGTTGGCAGTCATAAAACAAGTTGCCATATGGTTATTTAAATTTTCAAATTATTAACCATTCATACTTTAAAAACAATTTCCAAGTGGTTAGCCTAAATCAGATTCATCACTATAAATTATCAGGCAGTTCCAATATAAAAAGAACCAAACAGCAAGACAAACTACAGGCGGTTCTACATGTAACAGCAAATCTGCAAAACAGAGAAGATTTGGGAACTGATGTCTGAAACCTTGATTTTTGGAATCAAACTTGGAGTGAAATGGCCTATTGGTATGGATACCCCCTGAAGTGGAGTTGAATCGCAACAGGGATGCCCAGAAATGCGATTCTTTAAAACAACGAAACTTATAGCCTAAATGTTTCATTTATGACTTTTGTCAAACATATGGAATGAAAACTTACAGCTACACCTCTACATGAGGAAAAACAACCCAGAGTCATGCTACTAATATATGCTCATTGAAATCACACATTTCTAAATCCACCATATGAGTTCTTGAAACATTTTACCACCCACAAGCTAATTCATTTGACATGAGTGACAAGCTTTTTGCACCAATTGCTACAATTTAACAAACACATGGAAGCCCTGAATGCTACAACCATTAAGGCTTTCTATCAAAATTCTGATAGTACTATTACAACAACTTGAATAACAAAACATTGAAGAATATGAAACATAAGCCATAACTAAAATTTATCTCCAACTTACCTCAAGCATTTGATCTTCCAAACTATACTTTAGTTGCCATTATTTTTGCATTTTCTTTTAAGGGTTGATTATGTAATTCCTCCAAGCATATTTTGGGTACATGTCCATTTTCTTACTTCTACAAGTTAGCACTTATTCGTGCATAAATAAATTTATAACATTACTCATTCACAGATTTTGTCAAACACTTTGCAAACTATCCTAAAACCATTTATAAAACATGCATCTATTAATTACTTGAAACAAAACCATAAATCGTGAAATACTTACCCAAGTCCTTTGGAATTTATTTATTGAAATTACCTTCAACAATATTTGGCTTTCCTTTCTCAAATGCTACAATACCAAGATTAGTACCATAAACTATACCAATAATAACTCCAATATTGAGATCTAAACATCCATACATATAGATTGATCTAGTCTTCATTTTTTTTAACTAATCAATAATATTTTAGATAACATAAGCCTAAACCAAAATTAGATGCTTACAACAATTTAAATGTCTACCTTTTATTTTATGCTAAATCTATACTATAATTTTAGGACAATGGTAATTATACCTGAAGAGATATTTAGCTCCAATCGTTGAGAATATGATCCACCTTCGATCCCTTAACCAACTCATTTGAACCATCCGATTTTCCACCCAACCATATCCAGGGAGAACTCCTCCCCCTGGAACCCCCGAGCTGTAAAAGCTCACAACCAGTACCAAAATACAGCAATAGAGAGAGAGAGATGCAAGGAAAACTCATGAAGATAGTTTTCACTTCCTCTAAATACCACTCATGTTCAACCTCAATAGATACTTAGTAGATTAGTAAGAAATTCAGATTTTTGTTTTGGAAGTAATTGGATACTCTCCATATCTTTCCCTCTCACAATATTCCTCAAGTCTCTTCCACTCTTGGCATTACCTCCTCTCCCCAAATGAGAATACATGAGACTCATATATAGGATGAGCAACAAATTCTTGTCATAAAGGAGGAGTAATATGCATGCATTGTATTCCTTTTAGAGGAGTGTAACTTATGCCATTAAGGAGAGGTATGCATGCCTTATTTAAGGAGAGTGTAACATATGCATTAAAGTGAGTGTAAGAGGAATATTTAATGACACATATTTAATGAGTGTAAGAATATTTTATGACATATATTTAATGAGTGTAAGAGGAATATGCCATTCCTTGATGAGTGCACAAAAGAGAGTGTAATGTAATATTTAAAATATAGAGAGTTACATAGAGCCATGAGAGTCATGAAGGAGAGAGGTGTGAAGTGATTGAGGAGATATAATTTCCTTTTAATAATAATATCATAGTCTCATAAAAGATAATAATAATATTAATAATATTAATAATATTGAGGATTAAGTCGAGATTGAACTATTACAATTGATTAATCATAATTTAAGTGATTTTCCTTGAAGTATACTTGTTTACCCATTGATTGGAGGTGATTTACTATTTTTGGAAATTCATACTTGAAATGGTAGACATGACTTTCTATTTTTAGAAAGTCACTCCAAAATTGTTAGGAATTAGATTATTAAGGAAATTCGTCTATGAGTTGCCCATGAGTGGTATTTTTCTTCCGGATAATAGGGATTCCACACCCCTATTGTATGCATCTTCATGCCTTAGTAGATTGAGGACTCCGCGCCCTGATCTACTCTAAAGATCCAAGATTCCACACCTTGATCTTTTTAAATATTCAGGACTCCGCGCCCCAAAAATTTCCTTATATATTCAAGACTCCACGTCTTTATATTTCATGGATTTAGGACTCCGCGTCCTAATCCTTTTATCATATATCCAAGACTCCACGTCTTTATATTTCATGGATTTAGGACTCCGCGCCCTAATTTCCATAGCTTCTCATCTATTCTGCTTTGAAACTCCGTGTTTCATCTTAAGGTATTGATTGTGAGCTTATACCCATCTGATGGTTCGTTGGTAAGGTCTTCTTCCAAGACCTGCACACATCACAATCTCAATGATCAAATCAATCAAATGAATTTCATAATTAACTTATTCAAATTTTACCAAATATTGTGCATGACTTCCACAATCATTTTGGTTTTGGAGAAATGACTTCCGCAGTCATTTATAACTTGAGCATCCCTGTTGGCAATGACCAAGTCCCCTGCCACATCATGCTTAGTATGAGATTATGCACATATAATCATACAAATCATGTATCATCCATAAATCATAATTAACCATATGTTCCACATAACCATGATCGTCCATGGATCTGTGTCTTAATTCTAAATCACCATTCACATCGTACACCTATGTCCAAAATAGGATACCAAATGAGAAAACATCGCTAATATTCTCTTAACCAAAATCAATCCTTGTGCACGCAACCATAGATATTATCATAAGCACACAATAACCAAGTGACCCAAACCAGGTCATAGCATATAAGCATGTACATAAGTCTTTCATACATAATATTATATCAAAATCACCATCTCTAAGTGTCATCAAAGCTATATCACTAATAAGGGACACTACATACTCCCCCTCTTGGGCTAAACTTGGCCCGAAGTTTTTCCTACGGTCATAAGATACTTAGTTCTTTTAGATTCTCCTATCAATAAGTTGTTAACCTTATGTATTTGATATATATATATATATATATATATATATATATTTTTTTTTTTTTCTTCATGCCAATCCATAGTTTGGAAGCAACTCCATGAAAACTAAACATACCATTCTTAATCAAGTAGAAAATATATCCACGCCATATTAGACATGTGTTGATATAGAATACCAAATATTTCTATATCAAAACCAACCATACAATTTATAGTACCATATAAAAATACTATTGTATGTAATTGATATGATATATACTTAATTTATCTATAATAATTTGATATTCTACATGTTCTTCTTTCTCATAGTCTATATGAATCCCACATGTGTCATCTTCTTGGTTTTGTAGGATGTTGAGCTTTCCAAGCTATAAATAGAACACACATTGGTTGTACACACAACAATGATGGTCCATACCATATCACAATCAAATTGGCATAAAATAATCCACATACAATTGTGAGTGAAATTATGCAACAAAACATGATGTTATATATAAAACCCACTCTTACCCAACAAAACATGACGTTATATATAAAACACACTCTTACATCCTACTTTCTTTATGTCTTTTCAATCCAATTTTCCTCTTTTCATTCCGTAAGACATCCTTGCAATTGAAATATCTAGGATTTATCTTTAGTTTTTACCAAACGTTTACTCTTTAGGCAAAGGTACAATTTGAGGTTCAAGGCACCAATTATTATTATTATTATTATTTTTTTATTTTTTTATTTTTTTATTTTTTAAACTAAAAACCTAAGGTTAAATACATTCCTCATTGACCCACTTATGTATTATAGATCATACATTTAGTTTGCATAATCTTCATTATTATTCACTTCTCTAACTTGAGTATCAATTATGAAATGAATCTATTAGAAGATCTTCATCTAAAAGCAGATTAATGATATCTTTTTGAAAATGACTTTTAATCAAGAACAAATCTCACAATTATGCAAATATGGTATCTATATTACTGAATCTACCTTGATAACTCTAAGTCAATTTGTTTTCCAACTATGAAATCGCTCATGATTTCTATTTAGTAATTAATCAATTCATTTTCTTTCATGTCTTATCCCTTACTATTAATACGTACGCAACAACAAACTATGAAAACCATAAATTTCTCAAAATGTGATGAATCTTGTCAAATTTAAATAAGATTTAGACTATCACAAGGGAATTTCTAGCCTAAAGTTAAACCCTTTTGCTTTAAGGAGAATTACCACCCTCTCAAATTATTACAACATTCTGTAGGACTAATAAATACTCATACAACTATACATCCCAACACAAAATTCCTAAATCAAAAAATCTCCCCCATTCCACATATAATACAATCATCATGCAATAATTCGAATCAATCACAATGTGATCTCACTCTCCTTCAATTTCTCCCTAAAAAAATATCACAAGCACATATTCTTGTAAAACAAGAACTCAACTAAGCTTTTAATTAATCACATGCATTTTTTTTTTTTCATTAATTTCAAATAAAACAAGTTCCCACCACATAAAATATTTACCTTCTAAACATGTTATTCTCTTCACAATTTATAAATAATTTGAATTTTGACGCGATCGCCTAACTAACAATAGTTTAGAGAAATACACGAATTCAATCCTCATAATTTCTCTAATTAATTTGGTTAAATAAAATGCAACCAATATTCAATTGATAAAATCATTAAAGAGACTATTATGGCTTTCCTAGACCTAATTTGTCTTAAGCCAATAGAAAAGGTATTTCATGAACTTATCACAATAATCTTTTTCTACATTTCAAGAATTTGAAAGACATTTTAGTTCTACCTAAATTCAATATATACAAAAGGATTACAATACTAGAGGATAGATATCTAGTTCACACTTCCATATATCAAGTCAATTATTCCAAACATTCTAAACCACCTAATGGTATTTAGTATACCAATCTTAGTATCTTCATCTGTAATAATAAAAATAATGGATTTAAAGCTCAAGAAAATTTGTGTTACAAATCTCTATCCATTTAACTTTAATTACACATAATCATTCCTTAATCATGAATATCAAATTCCATCAAAATATTCTAACTAGAAGAATTACTTAGCTCATAGATATATTTTACTTTGGATTCCACACCCATACCTTACCTCATTACTTATCTCATAGATATATACTAGTACGGATTCCAAACCCATACATTTTCTCATAGATATATGCTAGTATGGATTCCACACCCATACATTAGCTTAAGGAAAACATAACATTCAAGTGTTCCTTAAAATGGTTTCCACAACCCATCATGCACCAACCATTTAAGCCTCTTGTTTATTAGGAAGTTCATACCTCAACCTAGTATTTGAGTAATTTAAAGTTATTTTATGCCTAATGTCAACCCAAAATACACAAAATCATGTCAAAGAAATCAGAGAAATTTCATTCTTACTCATTAAGAATGTATTCCCAAATCCTATTTTAACACATCTACTTAATACACATACATCACTCTTGAGTTTACATTCACAGTTAAAAGTGACATCTTTCAAGGTAGCTTTTAGTTAAGTTTCCTCTAGTGTAGGTACAAAAAGATTCAAAATTATCATGATGAACTCAATCATCACGTTAATGGAATCTCAGCCTTACACTTGTTACTCATTCCCAAAGCATACACACCAAGGTCATCACACTATAGTCCAGATTAAGCCAATATTCTTCTTGGTAGATACGATTTCAGGTAGTAAAGATGGCTACTAATCCCATATCACATTGACAATGATGCACTAAAAATATATGAAACCATGCATTCACTCCACCTATCTCACTCATTGATTGAAAATCAAGTCATTCACATACTTGGGTTTAACCCCAACTTTCTCAAGCAGGTCCTTTCCCAACATGTCTTTAAGCTTTTTAACATATTGTTAATAATGTGTCTTAAGAAATATAAAGGGATATAAGGGATTTTTTTTTTTTTTTTAATTTCATGAGTCAGTAAATGACATAATGATAATAATATCCTCTATGCAACCACTATGCTTCCAAGTCAAGATATACAAGAACTCAACTCGCATGCAAAATCAACATTCATACATCATCAAACTACAAATAAGCATGTTGGCCCATTAGGCCTAGTGTTGTAACTCCCTCTGATACCATATGTAAGGTCCCACCTTACCTACCATAATTATTATAGAGAAATATTATATTAAATCAAAATGTGATATATATATATATATATATATATTTATTTATTTATTTATTTATTATTATTATTCTTTATTTTATTTTATTTTATTTTATTATTATTATTTTTTCTTTTATATATAGGATAATTTAAATTATATAGAGTTGGCATCTCATAATTTAGGAATTCATATGTGAGCTCATATTGCAACAAATTACTTACTGCAATTTTGAATTTTCAGCAAGACCCTTTAACTCAATGAGTTATTATACTAGAAATACCTTGATTGCAAATCTTAAATTAACTTAAGCCTTTTGTTTTATGGACGGTTCATAAACGTAATTAGATGCAACCATTGAACATTATGAAAACCAATTTACAAGCATGAAATGTACAGCCATTGAGGCATTTCGTCAAACACTTACAACCATTATCTCTTTAAGGTGTTTTCACAATAATTAGCTAACATGAATCCAAAGTTGCATGACTTCTTTTTTTTTGTTTGTAAGTAGTGCCAATAATTGAACTTAAGATATTAGTAGACTATCAGCCATATTCATTGTTGAATCTATACCAATGAATATAAATATTTAGAAATTTCAAACATAGCTCACAATGTTGTAAGGTACAACCATTGAGGAATTTTGACAAATAGTTGGCAGTCATAAAACAAGTTGCCATATGGTTATTTAAATTTTCAAATTATTAACCATTCATACTTTAAAAACAATTTCCAAGTGGTTAGCCTAAATCAGATTCATCACTATAAATTATCAAGCAGTTCCAATATAAAAAGAACCAAACAGCAAGACAAATAACAGGTGGTTTTACATGTAACAGCAAATCTGAAAAACATAGCAGATTTGGGAATTGATGTCCGAAACCTTGATTTTTGGAATCAAACTTGGGGTGAAATGGCCTATTGGTATGGATACCCCCTGAAGTGGAGCTGAATCGCAACAGGGACGCCCAGAAATGCGATTCTTTAAAACAACAAAATTTATAGCCTAAATGTTTCATTTATGACTTTTGTCAAACATATGGAATGAAAACTTATAGCTACACCTCTACATGAGGAAAAGCAACCCAGAGTCATGCTACTAATATATGCTCATTGAAATCACACATTTCTAAATCCACCATATGAGTTCTTGAAACGTTTTACCACCCACAAGCTAATTCATTTGACATGAGTGACAAACTTTTTTGCACCAATTGCTACAATTTAACAAACACATGGAAACCCTGAATGCTACAGCCATTAAGGCTTTCTATCAAAATTCTGATAGTACTATTACAACAACTTGAATAACAAAACATTGAAGAATATGAAACATAAGCCATAACTAAAATTTATCTCCAACTTACCTCAAGCATTTGATCTTCCAAACTATGCTTTAGTTGCCATTATTTTTGCATTTTCTTTTAAGGGTTGATTCTGTAATTCCTCCAAGCATATTTTGGGTACATGTCCATTTTCTTACTTCTGCAAGTTAGCACTTATTCGTGCATAAATAAATTTATAACATTACTCATTCACATATTTTGTCAAACACTTTGCAAACTATCCTAAAACCATTTATAAAAAATGCATCTATTAATTACTTAAAACAGAACCATAAATCGTGAAATACTTACCCAAGTCCTTTGAAATTTATTTATTGAAATTACCTTCAACAATATTTGGCTTTCCTTTCTCAAATGCTACAATACCAAGATTAGTACCATAAACTATACCAATAATAACTCCAATATTGAGATCTAAACATCCATACATATAAATTGATCTAGTCTTCATTTTTAACTAATCAATAATATTTTAGATAACATAAGCCTAAACCAAAATTAGATGCTTACAACAATTTAAATGTCTACCTTTTATTTTATGCTAAATCTATACTATAATTTTAGGAAAATGGAAATTATACCTGAAGAGATATTCAGCTCCAATCGTTGAGAATATGATCCACCTTCGATCCCTTAACCAACTCATTTGAACCATCCGGTTTTCCACCCAACCATATCCAGGGAGAACTCCTCCCCCTGGAACCCCCGAGCTGTAAAAGCTCACAAACAGTACCCAAAATACAACAGTAGAGAGAGAGATGCAAGGAACACTAAGGAAGATAGTTTTCACTTCCTCTAAATACCACTCATGTTCAACCTCAACAGATACTTAGTAGATTAGTAAGAAATTCAGATTTTTGTTTCAGAAGTAATTGGATACTCTCCATATCTTTCCCTCTCACAATATTCCTCCAGTCTCTTCCACTCTTGGCATTACCTCCTCTCCCCAAATGAGAATACATGAGACTCATATATAGGATGAGCAACAAATTATTGTCATAAAGGAGGAGTAATATGCATGCATTGTATTCCTTTTAGAGAAGTGTAACTTATGCCATTAAGGAGAGGTATGCATGCCTTATTTAAGGAGAGTGTAACATATGCATTAAAGTGAGTGAAGAGGAATATTTAATGACACATATTTAATGAGTGTAATAATATTTTATGACATATATTTAATGAGTGTAAGAGGAATATGCCATTCCTTGATGAGTGCACAAAAGAGAGTGTAATGTAATATTTAAAATAGAGAGAGTTACATAGAGCCATGAGAGTCATGAAGGAGAGAGGTGTGAAGTGATTGAGGAGATGTAATTTCCTTTTAATAATAATATCATAGTCTCATAAAAGATAATAATAATATTAATAATATTGAGGATTAAGTCGAGATTGAACTATTATAATTGATTAATCATAATTTAAGTGATTTTCCTTCAATTATACTTGTTTACCCATTGATTGGAGGTGATTTACTATTTTTGAAAAATCATACTTGAAATGGTAGACATGACTTTCTATTTTTAGAAAGTCACTCCAAAATTGTTAGGAATTAGATTATTAAGGAAATTCATCTACGAGTTGCCCATGAGTGGTATTTTGCTTCCGGATAATAGGGATTCCACACCCCTATTGTATGCATCTTCATGCCTTAGTAGATTGAGGACTCCGCGCCCTGATCTACTCTAAAGATCCAAGATTCCACACCTTGATCTTTTTAAATATTTAGGACTCCATGCCCCAAACATTTCATTATAGATTCAAGACTCCGCGTCTTTATATTTCATGGATTTAGGACTCCGCGTCCTAATCCTTTTATCATATATCCAAGACTCCACATCTTTATATTTCATGGATTTAGGACTCCGCGCCCTAATTTCCATGGCTTCTCATCTATTCTGCTTTGAAACTCCGCGTTTCACCTTAAGGTACTGATTGTGAGCTCATACCCATCTGATGGTTCATTGGTAAGGTCTTCTTCCAAGACCTGCACACATCACAATCTCATTGATCAAATAAATCAAATGAATTTCATAATTAACTTATTCAAATTTTACCACATATTGTGCATGACTTCCACAGTCATTTTGGTTTTGGAGAAATGACTTCTGTAGTCATTCATAACTTGAGCATCCCTGTTGGCAATGACCAAGTCCCCTGCCACATCATGCTTAGTACGAGATTATGCACATATAATCATAAAAATCATGTATCATTCATAAATCATAATTAACCATATGTTCCACATAACTATGATTGTCCATGGATCTGTGTCTCAATTCTAAATCACCATTCACATTGTACACCTATGTCCAAAATAGGATACCAAATGAGAAAACATCGCTAATATTCTCTTAACCAAAATCAATCCTTGTGCACACTGTTAGACTCCGTCTTGTCAGCCCGCTGCAGTCAGATTCTCCAAAGTTCATTCCTTGTTATGCGCAGTCACTGATGTTACTGTGGTCCAGAAAAGAGTCATTTTAATTCTTGAGTCCAGGGTTTTGTCTGCAGGCCAGAGGAAGATTTCCAATAAGCTTCATTTTGAGATTTTCATCATGTTCGAGGATATTTCTTTTTCAAAACTTTGTTTTGAAAAGGAAATTTTCAAATTTTAATGTTTGTAATAAATCTATATTTTAGAGTCTCCTGCCTTGAAATATTTCAGAAGCAGCCTTGGTTATTATTTTCCTAAGCTAAAGTGCCGTATCCCTGCAGAAGACAGCAAATTTATTAGTCCAAAAACTCAGAAAAGCCAAAGAGAAACATTGCAATAAGAGACCAAATGACAAAGTGCAGAAACATTATAAAAGTGGGTTGTCAAATAAATTTAAAAAGTAATCTGATTTGATGAGATATGTATTTCACATATAAACATGACAATCAAACTCATTTGTAAGAAATTCGCCAAGGCAGAAGTCGAAGTCAAGTTTTTGAAGGCCGTGTGCAAGGTTTCATAGTTCTGGACTGCGTTTGGAGGGCGTGCGACCCACTTGAGCGCATGCAACCCACTTGAGGCATGCGCCCCACTTGGGCGTTTTGGCCAGTGAAAAATTGAACGCATGCGACCCACTTGTGGCATGCGACCCACTTGAGCGCATGCGACCCACTTAAAACATCACTCAGAAAATTGTGTTTTGCGCGCCCAGTTTCGATTCAAATAGACTCCAGCAGCTTGCAAACAGTGAAGATGGAGGCATGGTGAGAAACTATACCATAGTTGGCCGAGCATGCTAGAAATGTTAAGATCAGTTGCAAATACATCAGAGACGGACCTAATACCGTTGGGATTTCAGATTGTTCGTGTCATCATGAATGATGGGCTTCTTGCAGTGCATGTACAATGTCTTGACAGATGTATAGAGGTGGCTGGAGCGTATGATGCGCAAAGGATGGATGTCAATATAAGCTTGACTGTCATAGGACTACTATGGACTACATCAGATTTATTTATTTTTTTGCAATGGGTGTAAATTATGAGCACTTGGAGATCAAAGAGACAGGGCGATGATTAAGTGGAATTGGTGCTTCACCAAGTCCAATAACTCAAGAGCATATTCCTGGTGAATATGGAAAAGTTAGACCAGCTTCTGATATCTCTCACGATGTTCAAAATGGATTGTGACAGATTATTATTTTCAGTATTTGAGGTTTTAAAAACACTTGGGACAGATGAGAGGCCAGAGTGAAAGAGGAGCTGAATCACGTGACAAAAATGGTTTCCAGTTTTCTTTTTGACATTTTTCCAGAAATCTAAGCGGAGAGAAGAGTTAGAACAAGGGGCGACATCATTCTTCAGATCCTTGCCGTATATACTTCTGAACATAGAAAATATGGAATATCCTGTGCATGATCGACATATGAACAGATCGAGCTATCTACAGGGGAGTCCATTTTTGGAGAGGAGTATCAAACATTACTCCAACTTCCATAAGATGTTATTAGTTGGAGAAGGGGACTTTTATTTTTCTTTATCTCTGGCTAATGCATTTGGGTCTGCAGAAAACATGGTTGCCACCTCTCTTGACAGTAGAGCTGTTACAGTTTTATAATTCGGCCCATGAAACACTCTCAAATTTGGAAAGGCTTGGAGCATCGATATTGCATGGTGTTGATGTAACCACAATGGAGGAGCACCATATCATAAGGAATATGAAGTTCCATAGAATTGTCTACAACTTCCCTCATGCTGGATTTTGTGGACAGGAATCCGATTTAGCAGTTATCAACAAGCACCGTCACTTGTTAAAGATGTTTTTCAAGAATGCACAGACAATGGTAAGCGAAATTGGAGAAATTCATGTTTCTCACAAAGTAGAAGACCCATACAATAAATGGGAGTTGGTGAAACAAGCTGAAGAACATGGCTTACATTTGAAAGAGTCAGTTAAATTTTCGAAGGAAGATTATCCTGGATACATTAATAGAAGAGGAGTTCCACCCAAAGCTGGTGGAACATTCTCCTTGGGAGAGTGCCGAACTTCTAAGTTTGTCCTAGATCCAACCATTCTTTACAAGCGCGAAATAATGGCCAGACAGGCAAGTTTAAACCGCGTGAGTTTGGTTTTAGTTGAGAAACGAGGTCGTGACATCGGTGCATTGATAGTATGTCGACAATTAAAATCTGAAAGCAATCTTTGCTTTGGAGAGGTACATGGAGTGATGGAAAATTGATCACCAAAATTGGAAAGAATAGTGAGAACGTGCAAATGGTGCTAAAAACACTTATTCATTTTGGAGCTCCAGCATCTATATTGATTGATGGCAAGCCACACTTGGGAACTGATAGATTGGTTCGCATACTACTCAACTTCCGGAAACATTTACAAGAAATGGGAGTTCAGATAATGTTAATGGATGACCTGTTGGTGAGGCAAACACAGGTTGTTGGAGTTCAGGTTTTTGACGCAGGAGGTGACTCAAGAACCAATCTGCGAAAGATTATATCTGATGCAGTCGTTCTTGCTGTTGGTCATTCTGCTCGTAATGTATATGAAAAGCTTCTTGGGCAGAATGTTCTTTTAATTCCAAAAGTCTTTGCTTATTCTAAATTTGCTGATGAAGTTCAGAGTGGAAATGGAAACAGTATTTTCAGGAAAATGATCTATTCGCATCAGATAGTTGATGGCCGCATTGAGTTGTTTATATAAGTCGTTGTTTTATGATAGAACCTTCTTCAGATGAATTAAAGGTATCAGTATATGTATGATGTGGTGATAAGCACATGGAAAATGTAACGTGGCAATCGTTGTAATATGTGGGCATTCGATTCATCTAAAGAGCACATGTGGCGGTTCGACCCATATTTTAGCATTAAAATATTGGAGACCTCTCCCAATTTCTGTAAAAGTGGCATTCAAAGGTTCGACTACCTATTTTTTTCTTTACCTAGTCTACGCTCCAGGATTAGTTTTCATGGGTCATTAGAAATCCTCAAAGCTGGAATAATGGGAGGCTTTTCTATCTTTAGAGCAGATCGAGGATTCTTTTCTATCTTCATGGCTTCAGGTGAAACATCGCCCTTGTTTTGGGTCGATCTGTTTTCTCCTAGGATAGTTTATTTAATGCATTGTAAATCATTTTAAAAAGGTTGGAGAGAGTTCTGAGAGCTAGTGTAGGAGAGAACAGAGTTTTATTGTACAGTTTTAGACAAAGATTTTAATGGAGAAATACAACTCTGTTTCCTGAGATTCTTGTGGCTTGAAATTTAGCAAATGTTTTTCCTTTTGTTTCATATGTCATCGTTATGTTCACAGTTTATTAATCGCCATTTCAATATTGAATGTTCCTAAGTGAGAAGGGCAGAATTCAGCTTGCTGCTCTGCCCTGGAGAAACTTTCATGTTTTGTGTAATTTCTTCTGTTTGATAAGGATTCAATTATTGCCCTTGTCAACCTCGCAGCGGTCTTTCACTCCGTATATTTCCAATTTGATTGTTAAACTTCATGCTTACCTTGCCTCAAGAGATAATCTGCGTTTTTCATTTAATCTCTACTCTTGCTGTTCTTTGCCCCATGCAGCCCAGAAAACCCAAACATTTATTAAAAAACCCTTTTCATATCAATTTACTAGCCTAAAATCAATATCAGTGTTTCATTTAGGTCATCTCAGATCCTATTGGACATCTTTCACTGAGTTTGACCTGGAGAGAGCCCTCTCCTGTCCTCGTAGGGCTAGCTACGAGGCTGAGCTTGGTTTGATGTTGCCTCTAGTTTTGCCTTCTTCAGCCTGTGGAAGATTCGAGCGCTAACATAGTGGCGACCATACTGGGGAAGATGGTTTGCTGTTGATGTGACAGTCGACTTGTGGATTGTCTTGCCCCAGTGCAGGAAATCAAGTTGCAGATCTGATGCTGATGGTGGACAGCAGTGGGACACATATGAAGGCTGAAACATTCACCCGGCGACTCCAGCTCGATCCAGAGATTCCAGTGCTCGCTGATCTACTCATGCAATGGTAGGTTATGTGGAAAACCCTGCACTGTGTGAAGCTGTGAAAGAAGTAAGAAATCAGTTAGTAGATTTTGAAATTAATGAAGAATTTTTCAACGGCTTGCTTCAATGTTTGAAATCTCCAGAGTTTTCTCTTGAAGCTAAAAATGGTGTCTGTCAGTTAGTTGTCGAAAGAATTGAGAAGGAGATTCAGTGTTTAAATGATCAGATCCAGTCTTATGATTTCCGAGATCCCAAAGAGTTCTTGGAAACTCTTCCTCCTTCAAAACAAGACACAATAGAGCTGCCTACAGATGTTTGCATTGACAGTGTGCAGCCGGAAGTATGTATTGCAGAGTTGGGGCAGCAAAAGGAGTCTGGCTTTTGCGATCCTGTTGCGATGTACATGGAAATGTTTCTCAGTTTGACTGATAGATCAAGCTGTCTTATACATAGCCAGATTCATTACATGCATGAAGGGCTGCCAGCAATTACATCTGTGTCCTGGTGGAAGCATTCTCAAGCGGCATCATTTTCAGGTTTACTTGAATGGTTGATCTGGCATTTCAGTATTACCTGATCTATTGTTTTTGCAGCAGAGTAGGGTAGATTTTGTAAATAAATAAGCAGCCAAAGGGAAGCATCTTGTTCCAGTTTCATTGCAGCTTTAGTTTGAAGTTTGTTAAGCCAGGTTTTCAGTTATTTCAGTTTTCAGATCAAATCAGTTTGAGTTCAGTTTCAGTTTCGAAATTTAGTCATTAGTCTTTTGTCAAATAATGGATTCCATCGCCCAATGGACGGAGGCACTGTCTGCTCTCCCAAAGATCTGTAGATTCTTGGCACATCCAAGAAGCGGCAGCTGCCATCCCCATTGGAGCCATTGTTAGACTCCATCTTGTCAGCCCGCTGCAGTCAGATTCTCCAAAGTTCATTCCTTGTTATGCGCAGTCACTGATGTTACTGTGGTCCAGAAAAGAGTCATTTTAATTCTTGAGTCCAGGGTTTTGTCTGCAGGCCAGAGGAAGATTTCCAATAAGCTTCATTTTGAGATTTTCATCATGTTCGAGGATATTTCTTTTTCAAAACTTTGTTTTGAAAAGGAAATTTTCAAATTTTAATGTTTGTAATAAATCTATATTTTAGAGTCTCCTGCCTTGAAATATTTCAGAAGCAGCCTTGGTTATTCTTTTCCTAAGCTAAAGTGTCGTATCCCTGCAGAAGACAGCAAATTTATCAGTCCAAAAACTTAGAAAAGCCAAAGAGAAACATTGCAATAAGAGACCAAATGACAAAGTGCAGAAACATTATAAAAGTGGGTTGTCAAATAAATTTAAAAAGTAATCTGATTTGATGAGATATGTATTTCACATATAAACATGACAATCAAACTCATTTGCAAGAAATTTGCCAAGGCAGAAGTCGAAGTCAAGTTTTTGAAGGCCGTGTGCAAGGTTTCATAGTTCTGGACTACGTTTGAAGGGCGTGCGACCCACTTGAGCGCATGCGACCCACTTGAGGCATGCGACCCACTTGGGCGTTTTGGCCAGTGAAAAATTGAACGCATGCGACCCACTTGTGGCATGCGACCCACTTGAGCGCATGCGACCCACTTAAAACATCACTCAGAAAATTGTGTTTTGCGCGCCCAGTTTCGATTCAAATAGACTCCAGCAGCTTGCAAACAGTGAAGATGGAGGCATGGTGAGAAACTATACCATAGTTGGCCGAGCATGCTAGAAATGTTAAGATCAGTTGCAAATACATCAGAGACGGACCTAATACCGTTGGGATTTCAGATTGTTCGTGTCATCATGAATGATGGGCTTCTTGCAGTGCATGTACAATGTCTTGACAGATGTATAGAGGTGGCTGGAGCGTATGATGCGCAAAGGATGGATGTCAATATAAGCTTGACTGTCATAGGACTACTATGGACTACATCAGATTTATTTATTTTTTTGCAATGGGTGTAAATTATGAGCACTTGGAGATCAAAGAGACAGGGCGATGATTAAGTGGAATTGGTGCTTCACCAAGTCCAATAACTCAAGAGCATATTCCTGGTGAATATGGAAAAGTTAGACCAGCTTCTGATATCTCTCACGATGTTCAAAATGGATTGTGACAGATTATTATTTTCATTATTTGAGGTTTTACAAACACTTGGGACAGATGAGAGGCCAGAGTGAAAGAGGAGCTGAATCACGTGACAAAAATGGTTTTCAGTTTTCTTTTTGACATTTTTCCAGAAATCTAAGCGGAGAGAAGAGTTAGAACAAGGGGCGACATCATTCTTCAGATCCTTGCCGTATATACTTCTGAACATAGAAAATATGGAATATCCTGTGCATGATCGACATATGAACAGATCGAGCTATCTACAGGGGAGTCCATTTTTGGAGAGGAGTATCAAACATTACTCCAACTTCCATAAGATGTTATTAGTTGGAGAAGGGGACTTTTATTTTTCTTTATCTCTGGCTAATGCATTTGGGTCTGCAGAAAACATGGTTGCCACCTCTCTTGACAGTAGAGCTGTTACAGTTTTATAATTCGGCCCATGAAACACTCTCAAATTTGGAAAGGCTTGGAGCATCGATATTGCATGGTGTTGATGTAACCACAATGGAGGAGCACCATATCATAAGGAAGATGAAGTTCCATAGAATTGTCTACAACTTCCCTCATGCTGGATTTTGTGGACAGGAATCCGATTTAGCAGTTATCAACAAGCACCGTCACTTGTTGAAGATTTTTTTCAAGAATGCACAGACAATGGTAAGCGAAATTGGAGAAATTCATGTTTCTCACAAAGTAGAAGACCCATACAATAAATGGGAGTTGGTGAAACAAGCTGAAGAACGTGGCTTACATTTGAAAGAGTCAGTTAACTTTTCGAAGGAAGATTATCCTGGATACGTTAATAGAAGAGGAGTTCCACCCAAAGCTGGTGGAAAATTCTCCTTGGGAGAGTGCCGAACTTCTAATTTTGTCCTAGATCCAGCCATTCTTTACAAGTGCGAAATAATGGCGAGACAGGCAAGTTTAAACCGCGTGAGTTTGGTTTTAGTTGAGAAACGATGTCGTGACATCGGTGCATTGATAGTACGTCGACAATTAAAATCTGAAAGCAATCTTTGCTTTGGAGAGGTACATGGAGTGATGGAAAATTGATCACCAAAATTGGAAAGAATAGTGAGAACGTGCAAATGGTGCTAAAAACACTTATTCATTTTGGAGCTCCAGCATCTATATTGATTGATGGCAAGCCACACTTGGGAACTGATAGATTGGTTCGCATACTACTCAACTTCCGGAAACATTTACAAGAAATGGGAGTTCAGATAATGTTAATGGATGACCTGTTGGTGAGGCAAACACAGGTTGTTGGAGTTCAGGTTTTTGACGCAGGAGGTGACTCAAGAACCAATCTGCGAAAGATTATATCTGATGCAGTCGTTCTTGCTGTTGGTCATTCTGCTCGTAATGTATATGAAAAGCTTCTTGGGCAGAATGTTCTTTTAATTCCAAAAGTCTTTGCTTATTCTAAATTTGCTGATGAAGTTCAGAGTGGAAATGGAAACAATATTTTCAGGAAAATGATCTATTCGCATCAGATAGTTGATGGCCGCATTGAGTTGTTTATATAAGTCGTTGTTTTATGATAGAACCTTCTTCAGATGAATTAAAGGTATCAGTATATTTATGATGTGGTGATAAGCACATGGAAAATGTAACGTGGCAATCGTTGCAATATGTGGGCATTCGATTCATCTAAAGAGCATATGTGGCAGTTTAACCCATATTTTAGCATTAAAATATTGGGGACTTCTTCCCAATTTCTGTAAAGTGGCAAAGCGTATCTCCAGAAATTTGAGAGCAGTTGCAAAGTGGCATTCAAAGGTTCGATTGCCTATTTCTGTCTTTAGTTAGTCTACGCTCCAGAATTAGTTTTCATGGGTCATTAGAAATCCTCAAGCTGGAATAATGGAAGGCTTTTCTATCTTTCGTGGTCCCGAGATTCTTTTTCTCTTCCTTATTGGTGAAACTGAGCGCCCTTGTTTTGGGTCGATGTGTGTTTTCTCTGAGGATAATTCTTCATGCATTGTAAATCATTTAAAAAGGTTGGAGAGTTAGAGGCAGTGGGAGAGAACGAGTTTTATTGTACGGTTTGAAATGAGGAGAGATTTTAATGGAGAAATACGAAATTTCTGTTAACCTATTCTGAGATTCTTGTGGTGTGGATTTAACATTTTGTCTTTTCTTATGTTTCATATGTCATCGTTATGTTCACGGTTCATTCGCCATTTCAATATTGAATGTTTCCTGAGTGAGGAAAGGCGGTCGGCTTGTTTGCTACGCACTGGAGAAACTTTCATGTTTTGTGTAATTTCTTGTTTGATAAGGATTCAATTATTGCCCTTGTCAACCTCGCGTCCTGGTATATTTCCAATTTGATTGTTAAACTTCATGCTTACCTTGCCTCGGAGATAATGCGTTTCTCTCTTGCTATTCTTGCCCCACACAGCCCAGAAAACCCCATCATTTATTAAATCCCTTTCATATCAATTTACTAGCCTAAAATCAATATCAGTGTTTCATTTAGGTCATCTCAGATCCTATTGGACATCTTTCACTGAGTTTGACCTGGAGAGAGCCCTCTCCCGTCCTCGTAGGGCTAGCTACGAGGCTGAGCTTGGTTTGATGTTGCCTCGAGTTTTGCCTTCTTCAGCCTGTGGCAGATTCGAGCGCTAACACACACAACCATAGATATTATCATAAGCACACAACAACCAAGTGACCCAAACCAGGTCATAGCATATAAGCATGTACATAAGTCTTTCATACATAATATTATATCAAAATCACCATCTCTAAGTGTCATCAAAGCTATATCACTAATAAGGGACACTACAAAACATACCAACAATCTCTGTTACCAAACTAGAACCTTGGGAATCTACGAAATTTTGAGCTATTGGGCCTCCTTCCATGAGAATTTTGTGTATCGTGGATCATCCAAAAACCCTTTTCCAGTGCCTCCATTATGTAGTGCTTGAGGATGTATGCGCGTCTCTTATGATCTTGGTGGGATTTCTTGAGCACTATAGATAATTATAGAATTTTACAACATCTGCATTCATTTTTCTAACAAATGTATCTCCCATGTTAAGAACCAGGATGCTCATAGAATTCCAATCTCATGACTCAAGTCTTTTTTGTTGATATCTTCTGCATTCACAAAAGATAATTGATCAAAGGAAAAATGCAACTCCGTGCTTGCTAAGTGATGGAAAAAATGCCTTCCCATGTTAGAAATTAGAGGAATCTGATCAATTTTTTTGGAGAGAACTCGCAAAAAAATAGACTGCATTTTGCATTTTCAGTGCACCATAACATGTTTTGGCACCATATCAGATAGTCTCAAGCCTTGTTAGTTCCTTATAGACATCTAAGATTCCAAATTCTCTAATGGATTTTGCATTTGAATGGCCTTGAGACATTTGGGAGATAATTTTTTTGAAATATTTGAAGCCATGTACATATATCAGTTTTTGTATGTACATACATCATGAAACTGGAAATACAACTGTAATAGATTAATTTTCTTCCATATCATAGCCTAGTATTGTTTCTCTCTTTTATGTTATATAATCATCTAGCATTTTCAGACGTTTCTTTATATTATCCTCATGTAGAATCCCAATATATTTTGAAATTACATCTAACTCGAAAACATTGCTGGGAATTTTTTGAAGCTCAATATAGTGTTCCATTTCTCATTGTTGGAAATAACCCCAACTGCTACACTATGCCAACAATGACAGAAGCACAAGCTTTTATTTATTTATTTATTTGATTGTTATTTATAGGGAAGGACAGAAGCAGACAAAAAATAACAGACTTTTCAATTTATGAGGCGGCTGAATTTAATCCAACGACAGACAACCGCCCAACAGTTCTTTGCCTTCAACACAATTTCCTATCTCATTCGCATTTCCATTTTAAACTTGCACTGTTTGTTTTTACACTAGCCCAGCCTTCCTTATATGAAAAATCAAGTTTAAAATATGTGACCCCACCATGCCAGCTCATCCTCCCTGCGGCCAATCAAAATCTAATCGCATGAACTCCTGTCCCAGTCAACCGACAAAATGTTTGATGCAAAAACCCTTAGAAAATTCTTCCCCATTAATTTTTCACACCATCCGGTGCTGACGTTAGGTGGCACAATTTTCCATGCAATAAACATATCGCATTGCTCCAACATATGTTTTGTTATATTGTTAAGTGTCCGCGACATAGTTTAACTTTATCATAGTTTTATTTTAAATGTATTTTTTATGTTTAATGTTTTGTTTAATATTTTTTAATTGTAATTCTTGGCTACGACCAGAATTATAACAACATATATATTGAATCTAACAGAAGTTGAAAAGTAGTAGAAAATAGTTAATGAAATAGAACAGTTCTCCTCTCCATCTATGTATACTGCGATATTGTCTTATTTGCTTTGTCTACACATAATGCAATTTTAGTTTTCTATGTGTTAAAAGGGAAAAGAATTTCCTCTATTGTTGTTAAGGATTTATTAGAAAATTCAACATGGTATCAAAGTTAGTCCAGGATCTCAAAAGTTTCTGAAGACGCTGAAGGAGAAGAAGACTCTTGAAGCATTCCACGAACAGAATGAAGGTTTCAGCAAGTCAGGTACTTTCACAATAGTGTTACTATTCATTTAAAATATACAAAGATCTGAAAAGAAGTATTAAGATTCAGAGCTTATCTCTCCAACAGTGAAAATTTTTTATTAAAAAAAATATACAGAGTCAAGTTTTAGCATAGTTAGAAATGGCAGGAGCTAACACAAGCATGAGTATGTCAAATATTCAACTCCCACAGTTCAATGGGAAGAACTATGATTATTGGGTAATCATAACGAGAGCCCTGTTTTCATCTCAAGACTTATGGGAACTGGTTGAAGATGGATTTGAAGAACAAACTGATGCAAATGAGTATAATTCCCTAACACTGGCAGAAAAATATTTTTTGACGAGTAATAAGAAGAAGGACTCAAAAGCCCTCTATTATCTCTTTCAAGCTGTACATGAAAGTATATTTCCAGGAATTGTAGTAGCTAAGAAGTCTAACGAGGCATGGAATACCCTCCAAATAGCCTATCAAGGCATGGAGAAAGTAAAGACAACAAAGCTTCAATTAATGAGAAGAGAGTTTGAAGTTATTTTCATGAACGAGTCTAATAGCTTAAACTCATTCTTTACTGAGTTGATTGTGTTGGTTACCCAAATAAGATCTCATGGAGAGATAGTTAAAGAAAGAAGAATAGTGGAGAAAATATTAAGAATTTTACCCTTAATATTTAATGTAATAGTCACTACTGTTGAAGAGACAAAGGATCTCTTAAGGTTTATAGTTGATGAGCTTCATGCATCTTTGAATACACATGAAGCAAGGCTGAACAGAATAGAGAACTCATCCTTAGAGCATGCCTTCAACGCCCAAATGTCCTTTGGAAGAGGAAGAGGACAAGGCAGATTAAAATACTGAGGAATAGGTAGAGGCAGAAACCAGAACATAGGAGGAAGAAGCAACCCTACAAATACAAATGGAAGGGGCAACAACAAAATTCATAATCAAAGCCAAGGCAATAAGCACATGGACAAAGGTATGATAAATCCCAAGTCCAATGTCATTACTGTAAGAAGTATGGGCACCATGCCAATGAATGTAGAAAGAAACAGAGTGACATGGGTAATAGATCCAGTGCTAACTTTATTAAAGAAACTCAGAGTCAAGAAAATTTTTTTCTAGCATGTAATATGGCTGAAGAAAAGAATGAAGATATATGGTTTCTAGATTCAGGATGCAGTAACCATATGACTAGAAACATCTCTATGTTTTCCATGTTGGATGAAAGTGTGAAGTCTCAAGTAACATTGAGAATAGAAAACAAAGTCTTTGTCATAGGGAAAGGCATAGGAAGTGTTTTGACAAGAAAAGGAGAAAGGAAATCCATATCCGATGTATAATATGTACCTGGTATGAAGTGTAACCTTTTGAGCATTGGTCAAATCATTAAAAAAGGCTACAATTTATTATTTGAAGATGATGTATGTATAATCATGGATAAACCAACAAGAAATTAATGTAAATCACAAGTGAAAATGACAAGAAAAATAATGTTTCCTCTCAAGATGAGAGCAGATTTAAAGAAAGGAGTTGCAATGGCAGCTGTGACACAAGAGACATTCCAAAAGGAAACAAAAAATAAATCTGGCTATGGCATTTGAGATTTGGACATCTCAACTTTGGAGGCCTAAATTTTTTGCACAGAAAAGGTATGGTAAAAGGATTACCATTGATTTAAAAACTAGAAAGCCTTTGTGAAGGCTGCATCTTGGGAAAAAAACACAGAGAAAGATTTCGATAAGGAAAGAGCAAAAGGGAAAAAGCACCATTAGAAATAGTCCATTTTGATTTGTGTGGAACAATGCAAACACCTTCTTTAGGAGGCAACCACTATATGTTAAATTTTATTGATGATTACACAAGAAAAACATTGGTGTATTTCTTGAAGATGAAGAGTGAAGTATTTGATAAGTTATGCCACTTTAATTCTCTTGTTGAGAATCATAGTGGGCATCACATTAAAGTTTTGATGACTAACAGAGGAGGAGAATATATCTCCAGATAGTTTTTTCATTTTTGCAGAGAAAATGGATTTCAAAAGCAATTTACAACAAGGTATACAACATAACAAAATGAATTTGCTGAAAGGAAAAACAGTACCATCATGGATGTGGTAAGAAGCATGTTGAAGGCAAAACATTTTCCAAATGAATATCGGATTGAAGCTGCACATTATGTAGCATATGTTTTGAATATATGCCCAAAAAAGAGTGTGATCAACAGAGTTCTACAAGAAGCATGGAGTGGCATAAAACAATTTGTCACCCGCATGATAATATTCGGTTGTGTGGCTTATGCACACATTCCGGATTAGCTGAGAAAGAAGTTGGATAGTAAGGGGGAGAAGTGCATATTTGTTGGATATAGTGAAGAATAAAAGGCATACAGATTGTATAACCCATCCACCAAGAATTTTATTGTAAGCAAAGATGTACATTTCATTGAAGAAAAAGCTTGGGATGGAAGCATTGAGAAAACAGTGAATGTAAAAACTTTTTTGTCTCAAGAAGATGATGGGGAAGAAATGGCAGAAAGAAATCCATCATTGAAAACACCTCCTCCACATATACAAGAACAACAAGGGACACCACAAGCTGGTATGAGAACACCCTTGAGAAGTGATAAAAATGCTTCTCCAAGAACAACACAAGGAGTAGATTTGAGTGCTTCTACAAGCACAAGTTCAGAAAGTGAAGGAAGAACTAGATTTAAAAGCTTAACTGAAATCTATGAGTAAGAGGCAAATAATGAAGGTATTAAATCTTTATTGGCTTTTTATTGTAATGTAGAAGATCTTATTCTTTTTGAAGAAGCTATAAAATATAAGAAATGGATATATGCCATGGATGAAGAAATAGATGCAATAAAAAATAACAACACATGGGAATTAGTTGATCTTCCTAAAGGCAAGGAAGTGATTGGAGTGAAATGGGTCTATAAGACCAAAAGAAATGTTGAAGGTAAGAATGAAAGGCACAAGGCCCAACTTGTTGAAAAAGGCTACAAGCAGTAAAAGGAAAAGGTTATGAAGAAACCTTTGCACCAGTAGCAAGGATGGAGATAGTAAGAGCAGTGTTGTCTGTCGCACCACAAAATAAGTGGAAAGCCTATCAAATGGATGTGAAATCAGCATTCCTAAGTGGAGTATTCATGGAAGAGGTTTATGTTTAACAACCTATAGGATATGAGAAAGAAGGCCAAAAGCACAAGGTATGCAACTTGAAGAAATCTCTATATGGGCTAAAACAAGCACCAAGAGCATGGTACAGTAGAATAGATGCCTATCTATTGGAAAATAGGTTTGATAAATGTGAAGGAAAACCCACATTATACATCAAATAAAAGGATGGTAAGATGCTCATTGTTGTTTTCTATGTTGATGATGTGATCTTTATAGGTAATGATGCTTACCTTATTGAAAATTTTAAAACAGTCATGAAAGAAGAATTTGAAATGACTGATATGGGATTGTTGAGATACTTCTTAGGAATAGAAGTAGAGAAAATTGAAAATAATTTTTTTATTTGTCAAGAAAAATATGTGACGGAAGTTTTGGAAAGATTTAACATGCAGGATTGCAAGGCAGCAATAACTCCTACAGTGATGGGATTGAAACTAAGCAAGGAAGAAAACAACAAGGATGTAGATCCAAGATTATATAAGAGAATAGTTGGCAACCTAATGTGTTTAGCCACAACTAGGCTTGATATTATGCATGTTGTAATTTTAATTTATATATTCTTGGAGAGGCCAAAGGAGACACATTGGTAAGTAGCAAAAATAATTCTAAGGTATGTCGAAGGAACGCAGGGATATGGTATTTTATACACCTCTTCAGAAAATTTTGAGTTAATTGGTTATATTGAGAGTGATTGAGCTAGAAGTATATATGATACGAAAAGTACCTCTGGATATGTTTTTCATTTAGGCTCAGGAGCCATTTCATGGGCTTCTATGAAATAGCCAATTGTGGCTTTATCAACAGTAGAGGAAGAGTATGTGGCAGCTACAGTAGCAACATGTCAAGCAGTATGGATGAGAAGAATGTTAAGAGATCTGTGCCATGAACATGTAATAGTCCCATAAGATAGAAAATCCATTTTCTCAACTAGAACCACTAATTGATCCAGGAGGATCTTGTTCAATGTAGAATGGCAGAGAGTTCCAGTTAGCTCCAGAAGTCTGATGTCCGATTCAGTCTCCAATCTGCCAGTTCCATCAGTATCGTCCGAAGAAGATGTTCTCAAGTTGATCATGGTTCAGTGTCAGATTCATGGCATGTATCGATGTGGTGGTGTGAAAGTGTCATATGGTGATATATCCATAGGTCATTTAACTATGGTGAAATAATGTAAAAGGAGGATAGGAACCTATGTACCTAAATCCTAATTCTTAAGGATCAAGTACCAGACCTAACACCTAAATGAAAACCTAACACAAACCTATACATAGTACAACACCTTATAAAATAAAGTCCTAAGCATCTAAACACTAAACCTAATCCTATTATACATAAAACCCTAAGGTGCAAAAATTAGTGGAAAACACTATGGTATAAATCATTTAAACTATGTAATGTCACAAAACCCACTTGCGAACTTTATGTTAAAAAAATATATGAAAATATCATAATTGACCACTAAGAGTAGTCTAGGTCAGGAAATGTTAACATGTGACAGGTTTAAATTACCACAGCAGAGTTGTTTGAATTGCGTCGAAACTGGAAACAACCAGCTCATGTGAATGCTACAGATAAGACCGTGACCGCCGGAGCCGCTGTGACCACCGGAGCCACCGTAATTTCCGAAGCCAACTGCCAGATTTTCCTGTTCACATGCCAACAGTTAATCAACCCTGCACAATTAGCCAAACTGTTGGGATATATTTTATCCTATTGTTATTTTTGGGTTTTATGAATTAATTTTGCACTAATGAAATCAAGCACCTTATCACCTTTATCCTAGGTGTCAGTTTCATGAGGGATTCAAGATCTTAACACCAATTTTTCTCAACCAAAAGCTAAATTTGGCTTTCAAATGTTCGAATGCAACATTTTAAAACCATGAAAAAAAGAATAAAATGAGACATGGAAGTTTTTCGAAGTTCTGTTTCAGCAGGATAGAGGCAGTTTTGTTTTCAGCATAGCTCGACCGTCTGGAGTGGGAATTGAACACAAAGATAGGCATCGAAAAGGCAAGAGAGAGTAATT
Organism: Pinus albicaulis; assembly: GCA_034641835.2. NCBI lineage: Eukaryota > Viridiplantae > Streptophyta > Pinopsida > Pinales > Pinaceae > Pinus > Pinus albicaulis. The sequence goes on along the minus strand of CM076575.1, from coordinate 1,828,807,009 downwards.
TCTGTTTACCGTATCCAAAAGTGCCTGCGAGCACAATCAATATGGTGTTTTTTCTATGTAAAATAACTCCTCGGTTCAATCCTAATAAAGCAGATGCCCACTTGAAAATGGACCCGAAGATGTAGTCCACCAGGGACAAACTCCATAATCAATTGTTTGCTTCTTCTTCTCTCTGTTTTATGCTATGTTTTAATAATTTATTTTCTGCTGGTTTATGTCATATTTCACTTTAAATCTCTCTTCAGTTAACAATCAATCTTAATGACAAACTAATCAAATGACCTCAGCACTTAATCGATCACATTCAGATCATTTTTGGTATCAGAGAAGGTTGTGATTTGTAGTTTGTTTATCAGTGGATGTTAACCATGTTGGGATTGCAACATGGAAAAGGAAAGCTTGAGGAATTCGATCGAGAGATTGGAAAGCGGAAATTCATTCATAAATCAACAATGACAGGGACTGAGAATGTTGAGACTTTTCAGTGAAAATCACATAAAATAAATTTTTACACACATTTTATGGATCACAGAATCCAAATTCCTAATGTTGAGACTCGTGAAGCTACTGAAATGAAACCCATGGATGAGAATCAAATCCATCAGATGTTTCTAAATATGCATCAGATGTTGGAAGAATTATATGAAGACAAGAAGAAGAGAGATGCAGCCTCATTGTCGAAGGCATCAAAGTAGGATAAGGGTAAAGGCAAGGAAGATAAATCTCCTTCTCCTCCATCATCTCCATCATCTTCTTCTTCCTCTTCTACTTTTAGTTCTAAATCATAAAAATAAAATAAACCTAAGAGTCCATTTTTGAAACTTGATGTTAAGTTTGAATTACCTGTGTATGATGGTGAAATAAACCCTGAGAAACTAGATAATTTGGTAAAACATTTAGAAGCCTATTTTCGTATTCAAAATATTATTGATGATAAGACAAAGATCCAATTAGCTACTCTTAGAATGGGGGGTACTACTTTGATTTGGTGGGAAAGTAAGACACAGATAGATTTAAAGTGTAAAGGAAAAGTTATCACCTCATGGACTAAGTTTATTAAAGCTCTAAAGAAACAATTCTATCCATTGGGTCACACACATCAAGTTGTAATTGATTGGTAGCATTTGCGACAAGATAAGGGACCGAATTTTCAAGAGTTCACACAGGAATTCAGAAAGAAAGCGTTAGCACTTGGTATTTCTTTGGACACAAAAGAAATTTTTTTGAAGTATATTGGCAGTTTGCATTCATATTTGTAGCATAAATTATTAATGTTCAATCCTAATGATTTTGATGAAGTTTGTGTTCAAGCTATCCATGCTGAATCAGGTGGTACACCATTCAAGTTTACACCAAAGAAATCTAAGTAGATGGAAACAAAAGACAACAAAAATAAGGGCAAGTAAAAGGGAAGGAAGACTACCACAGGTCAGAAGGAAGATGAAAGACCTACCTGTACACATTGCCAAAGAATCGGCCATGATGAAGCTAGGTGTTGGAAACTTCATCTCGAACTAAAGCCAAATAAATTCCAAATGAAGAAGGGTGAAAAGAAGGCTGAAACAACAATCCAACAAGGCTTGGACTTGGGATCCGATTCAGGTGATGAAGGAAAAATCACTACTATGGTTACAACGGGTAAAATTTATAAAGCTAGTACTTCTGCTTCTTCAAATAACACATAGTTGAATGAAGGAAAAGGAATGGATTTATTTCATATAAGGGTAATTTCAAAGCATACTAAGATAGATACATTGTTCGATACAACATCACAAGAAAATTTGATTTAGTCATTGGTTAAACAATTGCGTTTGAAAACACATAATTATCCAAAACCATATCCTTTAGGATGGTTAAAGGAACAATCTCATATTCATGTTATCAAAAAGTGCCAGTTAAAATTTTCAATCACAACTAACTATATCGACGAAGTGGATCTAGATGTGATATCGTTAGACATATGTGGAATTGTCTTAGGAAGCCCTTATCTCTATGACCGTGATGCATTATTTTATAGGAAGGAGCATGTGTATCATCTCAAGAAAGATGGGATTAAGTACATCATTTGGGCACATAAAACTCAAAATCACTTGGATTTAATCAATGCTAATCAGATGAAGCATTTAATTAGTTCAAGTAAGAGATACATACTCATGTCGATAAAAGAGAAACATAAGGATCTTAAAGATACTTGTTCAGGTTGTGAATTTCAGTATGAAGGTAATTTGGTTAAAAAGGTAGATTCATTTCAAGATCTAGTTGAAGAACCAAAACATCTACTTCATAAAAAGAAAATATCACATGAGATGCAGTTGATGTCTAATGCCCCTAATAATGGAATGTGTCACAAGTCAGTTATACAGTGTAAAGAAATAAAGAAAAAAATTCTAGGGATGGAATCCATGCGACCTAGTTCATCTCCAAATAGTTCACCCATAATTTTGGCTCATATGAAAAATGGGAAATGGGGAATGGGTCTCAATTTTAAAGTTTTTAGACAAGTTAAGTAGAAAATCTTCACAACATGAATCTCAGTTTTGTTAGATCATCAACAACCATTTGAAACAGATGCTAGTGGCAATACAAAGGGTAAGAAAAAAATGATTCATACAGATCATCAACCACTTCAATACATTCAATCATAGTCTAAGTTGCAACAATCTCACTACTACAATTGGATGAGATTTATTCAGCAAATTCACTTAGAAATTGAGCACAAGAAGGGTGTGATAAATAAAGTAGCTGATATGATGAATAGACTGTCTTTGAATGCTTCATTATTACTGCAAAATAGTTCATTGAAACATGAAAGCTATGTAGAATAGTATAATACTGATGATAATTTCAAAGAAAGTTATGAATCACTAACTCATGGTACTAAGATAGAAGAAAACAATTATCATATTTATGACAAGTTGTTATATTATTTGGGTAAGTTGTGTATACCGCAGAAAGGAAAATCACAAGTTATTCAGAAAGGCCACTCTTCTCAAATACAACAGATACATAGGGAAGTATGGAATCAGCTGAAAGAGAGTCAGGCCAATTTCAAATTGCGCCACAATAAGCATCAAGTCGATCATCATTTTCAGGTTGGAAAAAAGGTATGGTTGTATATTAGCAAAGAAAGGTTAAAAGGGGAAGGTAAGAAACTGAAGTTAATCAGGTATGGTCCGTTCAAAATTGTTGAGAAGATTGGAAATAATGTGTTCCGATTAGATTTACCACCTTATATGCATATTTACTTAGTTGTGTACGTTGAAAGTTTGAAGTTGTATGAACCTCTGATGATTGTTGATTCTGAGGATGATATACAGATCCCTTCTATTGATGACTTATCACCTGAGTGCATGACAGAGTTGTAGGAAGATACCATCTAGGATAGAAGAGTTCGTAAATCTAGGTGAAGAGATGTGGAATATCTTCGAGTGGGATTCAAGGGCATGAATTTGAGTAAATGGATAGAGATCGGAAAAGTGAGGGAGTTGTATCCTCACTTATTGTCTGTTTAAAATCAAGCTTTTTGGTCCAAAATATTTCAAGTGGAGAGGATGATCCAGGAGGATCTTGTTCAGTGCAGAACGATAGAGAGGTCCAGTCACCTCTAGAAGTGTGATGTCCGGTGCAGTCTCCAATCCGTCAGTTCCGTCAGTATCATCTAAAGATGTCCTCAAGTTGATCATGGTTCAGTGTGAGATTCATGGCATGTATTATGTGGTGGTGTTAAGGTGTCATATTTTGATATATCCATAGGTCATTTAACTATGGTGAAATAATGTAAAAGGAGGATAGGAACCTATGTACCTAAATCCTAAGTCTTAAGGATCAAGTACTAGACCTAACACCTAAATGAAAACCTATCGCAAACCTATACATGGTACAAAACCTTATAAAATAAATTTCTAACCATCTAAACCCTAAACCTAGTCCTATGATACATAAAACCCTAAGGTGCAAAACTTAGTGCAAAACACTATGGTGTAAATCATTTAAAAATTAATGGGTCTGGACTATGTAATGTCACAAAACCCACTTGCGGACTTTATGCTAAAAAAAAATATATGCAAATATAAGACCTGACTGATAAGAGTAGACCGGGTCAGGAAATGTTAACATGTGACAGGTTTAAATTACCGTGGCGGAGTTGTTTGAACCACGCTGGAACCAGAAACTGCTAGCTCATGTGAACGCTACGGATAAGACTGTGACCGCCAGAGCCACCATGACCGTCGGAGCCACCAAAACCGCCGGAGCCAACCGCCGAATTTGGGTGTTCACATGCCAGCATTTAATCAACTCCGCGCAATTAGCCAAACTGTCGGGATATATTTTTATCCTATGGTTATTTTTGTGTTTTATGAATTAATTTTCCACTAAGGAAATTAAGCACCTTATCACCTTTATCCTAGGTGTCAGTTTCATGAGGGATTTGAGAACTTTATCACCAATTTCGCTCAACCAAAAGCTAAATTTGGCTTTCAATGGCTCGAATGCAACATTATAAAACCATGACAAATACAATCAAAGGAGACATGGATGTTTTTTGAAGTTCAGTTTCAGTAGGATAGAGGTAGTTTTGTTTTCAACATAGCTCGACCGTCTGGAGTGGGAATTGAGTGCAGAGATAGGCGTCGGAAAGCAAGAGAGTACTTTCTATTTACAGTATCCAGAAGTACCTGCGAGCATAGTGAGTCTGGTTATTTTTTCTGTTTAAAATACTTCATCGGTTCAATCCTAAAAAAGCGGACACCCACTTGAAAGCAGACTGGGAGATGTAGTCTACCAAGGACGAAATTTGTAATCAACTGTTTGCTTATTCTTCTCTTTGTTTTATGTTGTGTTTTAATAATTTATTTGCTGCTGGTTTATGTCATCTTTCACTTTAAAGCTCTCTTCAATTAACAATCAATGTTAATGACAAACTAATCAAACTACCTCAGCATGCATTCAGATCACTAATGTAAGGGATTGGTTTTGGTCAACAGAAATCACTTGATATTTAGCGATCATTCTAAACCACTTTATGTTATCAATGGTTCATGGTAAGCCAAAACCACTTATGACTAGAGAAAAAGGTTCATGGTTAGCTAGAATCCACCTGATGTAATATTTTTAGTAAAATGAAAGTACTTGGTAACCTGATGTAAAACCTTCAACATGTAATAGTTAAGGGTCATCCACAAAAATCCAAATAATGTGATGGTTGAAGGTCATCCATAAAAGCCGATAAATATAATAGTTTTAATCCATAAATTTAATATAATAGATAGTTTGTAGTAAGCTAAAATTACTTAATATGTATTTATCATTCAAATTCTAAACCACTTGATGTTATAGCTTAATTATTTATCATTCAAATTCTAAACCACTTGATGTTATAGGTTATGTGTGGTTCATTGTAAGCAAAAAACACTAATTATAAACATATACTGTTTTTTTTCAAATTAAAAATACTTGAGTATGATAAAAGTTACATGCATAAAACTTGTTAAGGAAAATATTACATGCATATGAAATATAATGATACTGTGAACTGGTGACTAATCCTCACTTCAGTTGCTCTCATGAGATAATGTTGCTTGCTCACGATATGTTCTCAAGAATTCCTGCATAACTTCACTATCAAATTTATGTAGACCTCCTTTGGATATTACTACGCTGATGAGGAACCCATGTTGAGCAATTTTGATGTGAACGCACTCAAATGTTCTGCATCCTTTGGGACAAATCACTTGGCCATCCACATTTTGAACCTCAATAAAGTGTTTAAACATACCAGCAATCTCTGTAACTAAACTGGAACCTCTGGAATCTTGGAAAGTTTGAGCTAATGGGCCTCCTTCCATGAGCACATCGTGGATCAGCCAAAGGCCCTTTTCCAGGGCCTCGGAATTATGTTGGGCCTGAGCATGGATTTCAGCCACTGGACCCTCTATAATATCACTGATCTCATGTGATCTCGATGGAATTTCTCGAGCCATGCAGATAATTAGAGCATCAGCCAACACATTCAGGCATATGTCAAAGTGAGTTATCTCCCGTGTTAAGAGCCAGGATGTTCGCAGAATTCCAATCTCATGATTCAAGTCTTCGCTGCTGATATCTTTTGCATGCACACGAGATAATTGAAGAAAGGCAATGATCAACCCCTCGCCTGCTAAGCCATGGCAAACTTTGCTTCCAATGTTAGAAATCAGAAGTATCTGATCAAAAGCTTTTGAGAGAATTCGCAACACAATAGACTGCATTTCCAGAAATCCACCACAGCTATTATAAGTATACCGCAACATACATATCAACCCTATACTCTGTCGATAACCCATATTTGAACATTCTGGTACGATATCGGATAGTCTCAGGCCAATGACATCAATCAACCTTGTGAGTTCCTTACAGACATCCAAGACTCCTAATTTTTTGATCTCCTTTGCTGCTGAATGGCTTTGAGACATTTAGGAGATAAGTTGAAATATCTGAATCCATGTAGAGATCTGAATGTTTGTATATTGTTATCATGAAACTGGCAATACAACCGCAACAGATTAATTTTCTTCCATATCATAACCCAGTACTTTTTTTCTCTCATCGCATTTTCTGATATATAATCGGCCAGCATTTTCAAATGTTGCTTCATCTTATCCTCATCTAGAATCACAATATACTCAGAAATTACATCTAACTCACCATCATTGCTGGGAACTTTGTGAAGCTCGATATAGTGCTCCATTTCTCACCTTAATTCTGTTTGAGGAATGGCACTCTTGATGTCAACCATTGTCTAGTATATGGGTTTCATGCTTGATGTTTAGTTTCCCATATGTTCTCCAGGGTTTTTCTATTGTAGAGAGCTTGTGTGGGGTCCTGCTCAATTGGTAACCTAACAGGGTCATATGAAAACTCCCCACTGATCATGTCCATATATTTCTCATCTATCATCTCCATTTTCTTCTTTTCTCTTTCTCTTCTACGAAACTATATACAGTCCAACAAATTTCTTGTCAAGCTCACAATAATCAGATGGAACTAACTAACTAACAACGAAAATGATTAAGAGAATGATTAACATGTTGTTGAAGATAACATCTTTGTGCTTTTTGGTTCTCTTTATTTTCTAGAGAACTTACTGTGATATCTTGAAAAACCCTTGTCCGGCGGGAGAGGTACAATCCTGCAAAACCCTAGTCCGGTGGGAGAGGTACAATCCTGCAAAACCCTAGTCGGGCGGGAGAGAAAGTATAACACAAGGTAGATTCTTTACCTGAAACTGGTAGATCCATATATCAACAGATAAACCGTTCTGCCATAAGTCCTCTGGAAAATAATGATCTATCCATCATGCAAAATAAATATTCCTCCACTCGGACAATCAATTAAGTGTGGGAATCTTAATGAAGTATTGAAAGCAAGAATAAGCATTGAGATATTTATAAAAGTTGGAGTTAGTTAAAATGGCCATAATTTTACCATGGGTTGTCCTCTGGTAAAAGTGGGACGAAAGCATCTACAGATTCGTTTTCTTAAGGTAGTTCTGGGTTAAATTTTCATTCGAATTATCTTTAAAATGCAGTTTTAACTTTCTTAAGGGAGTTTTGTCGAGATTTTTTTAGTTTTAAGTTTAAAACAATTTAAATTATTAATAAAAAATGATAAACAAACACAAAAAACCTTGGTTAAATTACTTTTATAGCGGAAGAGTTGATCACAATTTAAAAAATAAACACAAGACCATTAGAATGAACTATATAAAATGCTCACTTTCTATCTTTATAAATATTCATATACATCTTAAATATTACTTAATTATACATTAAAAATTAGTTGGGTGTAAAAGTATTATTATTATTTAATTTAGAGGAATTTGTAGCTAATGAGGAGTAGGTTAGTTTCACAAACTATTTCAAGAATTTATAATGTTACAGATTTAGAATCATTTAATGTGGTTCATACTCAGGACAACGTGAAGAATTAAACTAATCTCATTCAATAAATAGTAGGGATAAGACCAATTAGAAACTAACAATTATTTGACTAATTAGTTAAAAATTTAAGATTTAAACTAAAATTATTTTAATATTAAAATGAAAACACTACCAATTAGATTTATTTATATATATTTTTTTGCAAATTGAATTTATTTATATTTATTTTGGTACCAATTAAATTTACTTCTAATACTTTAAAATAAGTTTTTTTTCAAGTGTGGTTTGAGTGGTCCCTACATCCATTATAATTTGGGCTTATTTTGTGGGGTTTAACTTCAAGGGTTTTGAGGAGATTAGGAAGGGCTTGTCTTTGGGTCCAAACCCCAAGGGCTTAGAGGAGATTAGGCTACATTCATTGGTAATAATCCAGGCTTATGTCAATCAGCCTAATGTTTTATGATTTCTTTAAATATGGATACATGTGTTTAAAATGGTTAAAAGCTTCACCTAAATTTATAGGAAACATAAAGTTGATAGAAAAATTGTTAGATATTAAAAATTATTTTAGATTAAAAGGTTTGAAATTTTATTTGAAACAAATTGGAGAACAATCCAACACTACTTTTAGTATGTTCTAGAATTCATGTAGTAGTTATATTATAATTAATTAACTTTTAATATGATAATATATTAAATTCTATTTTCATTATTAGTAAGTGCTAATTTTGAACTCTAATTCAATTTGTAGCATAGTTATATGTATATATTTAATAGAATAATAAAATTTTAATATCCATAAACATTCAACTAGAAAATGAGAAACAAAACACACACAAAGACAAACATTGAACATCTTTGTAAATTTGCATTTTTTTAAAGGTTTTGATTGGAAAAATGATTAAAAATGATGATTTAGAGCTAATGGATTGATTTATTAGACTTTGATGTTTAGGTGGGTTCAAAGACAAGCATACATGCATTAAAAGTGTTGGCAAAGTTGTCATTGATGGCAATCAATGTAAGTTGATGTATGCATAATTGAGTTGAAGTCAATGTCATACTTGTGTTAATGTATGTGTTGTTATGCCTATTATTTTTATGTTCTCGCTGCATATGGTATGATGCTATGATTTCCATGGTTCTTGATGTATGTTGCAAAGGAAAGGAATTTTATTGAAGTATTTGAGAATGTTTTCTTATTGTTTTTGAAGCAATATAAGAGGTTAGTTAGAAAAGTGACATGAAGAAGTTGTGATGCAAGGAAATGGAAAATAACATTGCAGAACAAAGGCATATTTTATCATAAAGTACAAATTCTCAATTGCTTGTGAGTCTTCGAGATGCTTGATGATTCGAGGTATGAATGCTCAATTACATGGTCCTATATTATCCCTATAATGTTACATGGAATTGGAATTATCTTGGTGTATTTAATGATTAAACGTGGCTGAAAATAATATTTGGTGGAGCATTTATTTTATTTTAATATTCAAAATTTGAAAATGTGTGAAATGAATCGGCAGAATGAAAATAGTAAAGACTATTCATATCATATTATTATGTGGAATACTCATAGCTAGTAAATATTTTTTATAAAATATATGATTTTAGAATGCTAAAATGTTGGAGAGTATGCGGGAGAGTTAAGTGGTTGTGAGAGATTTCTCGTGAGATACTTGGAACAAAGAGACATAGGTAGAAGAGTAGATGTGAAGCAGATTTGAGGAAGTGACGAGGCAGAGATAGAGATGGAGGTATCTTGAGCTAAGGACAAGGTAAACCAACATTTTTTCTTGTATGTACCAATGGATTGTAGTCTCCTCTCGCGTTGTAGTCTAAAAACGAATTGCTTGGAACTTATTGAAGTGAAAGTAGAAGCTTCCAAGAAAGTTGTAGCTTACATAGAGAATTGAGGTAGGATCCTCATGTAGGTTGTATCTTGTAGAAAATAAATGTAAGAGTGAGTAGGATCTACCCAACAAGTTGCAACCTCTAGAAGGATCTTTCAAAATAGAAGAGATGTTGTGACCTCCACAAGCTTTTGTAATAGAGAAAGTAGTAGCTTATCTTTTCATCGTAATAACAAAAAAATCATGGTTTTTTCCTTTTATGGGTTTCCACTTATATCTCGTGTCTATATGTGTTTCTTTTGTGTTGATTTTATGTAAACTGATAGCAACAAAACTAAAAGTTGGCCCTTAAGGAGAACTAGTCTGCTATTGTCGCTCTGTCAGCATTTGCTCTTGCTTAACTCCGTTCACCTCCACGTGGTCTTCCACAAATTCCTTGGTTTTATTTATCAAATTCGAGGAATTTGAAAAATAAACATAATCAACAAACTTTGAAAATTTAAATGATCCCGAGCTTTAATTCTCTCGCCACCTTATAATAAGGTTCTCACCCTTCAATATTCCATATTGATAACCCGATACTCTTTTAAATAAATGACTTTGGTCCCTGGTCTCACACGACATGGTTTTTAATTTATTATGCATGCCATACCTTAGGTTAACCTTCGAGCATCTTCCGAATACGACCACCGTCTGATGGCTTTCCTCCAGATTGACGGTGTTCAACGATATTGCACTGCCTCTTTAATCTAACGTTAACGCGCGATGGCACGCGAAAAGGTGGTTTTGGGGGTCCCGCCTTAGTCCACGTGTCGGTTGCTCTATGGAATTGCTCCCAATTGGAAAATACCGCTTACTCCGCAAAAGCGGTGCGATGTGGGCAGTTCGGTTTTGCAAAACCACTCTTAGTCTTGAAACAGTGATTGACCTGGGTTTAAGTCCGGTTACGCTATCCTTCTATTTGCTCAGCTCACTGACTTAGGGTTTAATCTCAGTTCAGGACTTCAATTAACAGCAATTTTTTTTTATCTCTTTATTAAGCGGGATTTCCACTATCATTAAACAGAGTTCAACAACCATGATTTTACACAGACCTCTTCTGCGGTTGGGATTTAATTCAACAGAGCTTGTTGAAATATTCAAGAGAAATAGTATACAGAGGGATGCAGAGACTGTATAACAGTTCGATTCAATAATTATACTCGCACAGAGTTCAATCGCCTCCCAATTAAACAAATTTCCTCACAAATATCAATTCAAGACAGTTTGATAATCCACGGGAACTGAAATTTATTTAACCGAAAGCAATTGCTTAACACACAAATTTTATTACAGAAATCTCCTCCTCCCCTCAATGAGATTTGAGGGTTACATATATACATAAACATTTGTCTCTTCGGTTCCTCTGTGAGGACCATTTAGTAAATCAAAATCCTAATTACAATTATTCCAATAACTGAAACATGACAGATGGACTGAACATAACTATTCGACTTCTACAAATCCTAACTGATCTAAATAAAACAGGTAGCTGAGGTATTGACACCTAGCTGTTACAATTCAATGATTTCAAACCCTCCTAGCCACAACATGTGGACAAAACCTCCTACATTCTTGGCTAGTGTCTAATGCCCCTGCATTAGACTCCCGAGGGGAATTTTCTTCATGGACTCCTATCCATGAGCTCTTCCACTGATCTGCCTATCTTCTGCAACATTCTTTCAGTCATCCAAGTGGCATCTTCCTCTCGTTGGTCCTTCCATTTGATTAAGTACTGAAAGTACTCTTGTCCTCTAGTCTTCCTGAACACTCTTTTGTCCAATATCTTCTTTGGTTGCAATGGTTGCGCTGGAGGTAGCTGCTTTTCCCACTCAATCTGTTCCCTGTCTGCTGATCTTTCTTCTGCACCATCATCTTCATACTTGTACAAATCTGCAACATTAAAAATGAGAGATATTCCAACATCAGGTGGCAATTCAATCTCATAAGCATTTGCAGAAAACTTTCTAAGTATCTTGCATGGCCCAATATTTTTGAACTTCAGTTTATTATACTACTTCTTCGGGAATCTCTCCTTTCTCAAGTGTGCCAAAACCAGATCTCGTACCTCAAAATGGACTTCCTTTCTACTCAAGTCTGCTCTGCCTTTGTATTTGATGCTACTGCCTTGTAGTTTTTGTTTCACTTGTTCATGTATGGCCTGGATCTCTGCAAAAAATTCTTCACCATCTGCGCTCCTTAGCTCTGCCTTCCCAGGTTTCTTAACTCTGATATTCCTCTGGGGTGTATTCCATAGACAATATGGAATGGACTCTGTCCTGTGTTCCTATTTGATGAGTCATTATATGCATATTCTACCTGGGTCAAAATATGATCCCACTTCTTGGGATGGTTTCCTACAAGACTTCTCAACAAATTTCCCAGACTCCTATTCACTACCTCAGTTTGTCGATCAGTTTGAGGATGATAAGCTGAGCTAAAACTCATTTTGGTACCAAGTTTCTTCCACAGTGTCCTCCAAAAATGGCCCACAAATCTGGTGTCTCTATCTGAAATAATACTTTTGGGCAACCCATGCAATCTAACAACTTCCTTGAAAAACAAGTGAGCAACATGGGTGACATCACTAGTTTTGTAACATGGAATAAAATGTGCCATTTTGGAGAATCTGTCCACTACAACAAAGACTACATCATTCCCTCTCTGAGTCTTGGGCAATCCTAGAACAAAATCCATACTCACCATGTCCAAAGGCCTATACGGAATAGGAAAGGGAGTGTACAATCCTGCATTCTGGCTCCTTCCTTTGGCATATTGACAGGTTTTGCAATTTTTCACAAACTTGTCCACTTCTGTTCTCATCTTAGGCCAATAATAGAAGTGAATCAACTGCTCATAAGTCTTGTCAGTACCAAAGTGTCCAGCAAGTCCACCACTATGCTTCTCCCTGATCAAATTTTCTCTCATGGAACATTTTGGTACACACAGTTGGTTTCTTTTGAATAATAATTCCTCCTACAAGAAATAATCCAGCCACTGGATTCTATATGTTAGAACAGGGTTACAACATGCCTCAAATTCTTCCTTAAAATCTGAATCTATTTTATACAATTCTTTGAGAAAATCAAACCCTACAACTTCAAAATTGGTCTCTTGAACAAACATGTGCCTCCTACTCAAAGCATCAGCTACTTTATTTGCTTGTCCACTTATGTGTTTCAAAACAAAGTTAAAACCTTGGAGATACTCAACCCACTTGGCATGCTTATGATTCAACTTGGGCTGCTGTACAATATACTGCAAAGCATGATTGTCAGAATATAATACAAACTCTTTGGACACCAAATAATGCCTCCATTTTTTCAATGCTTGGACAACTGCATAAAATTCCTTCTCATAAGAGGAATAATTCCTTCTGGTGTCATTCAGATTTTCACTGAAATAGGCTACAGGCCTATCATCCTGACTCAACACAGCTCCAATGGCCTCTCCACTGGCATCACACTTCACTTGAAATGGTTTTGCAAAATCAGGCAGAATCAAAACAGGCTTTTCAGTTATCTTTTTCTTCAAAGGTTTAAATTTTATTTCTTCTTTAACAGTCCACTTGAATGGCTGTTTGCTCTTTTTTATTGTCTCAATTATGGGTGCATTAATCTTACTGAAGTTTCTTATAAATTTCGTGTAAAAACTAGCAAGTCCATGGAAACTTCTTACCTCAAAAACATTTCTGGGTGAAGGCCACTCCACAATTGCCTTAACCTTTTCTGGGTCCATCTTCAATCATTCTGCAGAAACAACAGAGCCCAAATAAACCAACTCTTCCTTCATGAATGAGCATTTCTTTAATTTTATCAGCAGTTTCTCTTGGTGCAACTTCTTCAAGACATAATTAAGATGCTTTAAATGTTATTTTTTGGTTTTGCTGAAAACTAATATATCATCCAGATACACTATCACAAATTTACCAATGAATTCCTTCAATACTTCATTCATAAGTCTCATAAAAGTTATAGGTGCATTTGACAACCCAAAAGGCATGACCATCCATTCATACAGTCCTTCATTCGTTTTAAAGGAAATTTTCCACTCATCACCCTCTCTTATTCTAATCTGATGATATCCACTTTTCAAATCTATCTTTGAAAAATATTTAGCACCACTCAAACAATCCATTAAATCCTCTACTCTGGGCAAAGGGAATCTGTACCTGATTGTTATCTTATTGATTGCTCTGGAATCAGTACACATCCTCCAACCTCCATCTTTCTTTGGGCTCAAGACTGCTGGTACTACACATGGACTTAAACTTTCTCTAATCAGTCCTTTGTCCACCAATTCCTGTAGTTGTCTCCTAATTTTTTCATTTTCTGTGGGAGTCATTCTGTAGTCTGCCTTATTTGGCAGATTTGAACCAGGGATAAAATCTATCTGATGGCTGATCTTTCTCACAGGTGGCAGCTCATCAGGTAAATCATCCACAACAATGTCACAATAATTGTCTAACATCTCTTGGATTTCTATTGGCAAATCAAAAATCTTTGTAGAAGTAAGAACTACCTTAGGTTTGAAAACTAAAGCAAAACTTACCTCTTCTTCTTCTATCTGCTACAGATATTCCTTCCCGCTCAGCAACAGGGTCTTTGGATCAACCACTTTGCTTGATGGCTCTCCTTCTTCCATGGGTATCAATGTATGATGTACCCCATCCTTCAAGAACTTGTAAGTGTTCTTCTTGCAATCATGCACCGCTGCTCTGTCAAACTGCCAAGGTCTACCCAAAAGTATGTGACACACATCCATGGGCATTACATCACACAGGACCTTATCTTTGTACTTTCCCATTTGCAGCTCTATCTCACACTATTCTTTTACAATCAGCTGGTGCCCTTTATGCAGCCAGGACACCCTGTAGGGAGTTGGATGCTCCCTTGTCTTCAGTCTCAACTTCTCTATCACCTCAGTGGAAACCAGATTGTCTGTGTTGCCACTATCAATGACTAGCTGGCAGTGTTTCCCTTGGACTTTGCATATGCTCCTAAACAAAGTCTTCCTTTGTGCAGTTTCGGTGACCTCTTTGGTTTACTTCAACAAGACCTTATTAACCACCAAGGACTCTCCCCTCTCTGGTAGAATTTCTTCTTCAAATTTTGCCTCTTCTCCAGCCTGGGCAACAACAACATTTCTTGGACCAGCACCCACATTCTCTGGGCACTCATAGTGCTTATGTCCCACTTGCTGACATCTATAGCACCTCAATTATCTACCTCTGCCTCTGCCTCCTCTTCCTCTGTAAGAACCCCTTCTGCCTCTTGCATCACCCTCTATAGATGCATTCTGAGGTGAGCTACTGTTAGCTCCATCCCTGGGTGTAGTAGGCTTTCCTCTACCACCGTGACTTTCCTTTCCATGGAAAGTACCTCTCTTTTTGGCAGACTATTTCCTTAGGAGTTTCTCCTTTGATTTCAAGGCCATCTGATAGGCCTCTTCAACTGTATTAGGATACAGAAGACCAATCTCATCTTGGGTCTCCAGCTTGAGACCATTCACATATCTGGTAGTCTTCTCTGGTGTGTCTTTAAATTGCCTAGCTCTTATGCTTACTCTGTAGAATTCTTCTGTGTATTCTTTTACTGTCAGCAACCTCTGTCTCAGGTTTTGCATTTGCCTAAACAATGTCAGCTGATAATCACTAGGCAAGAATTTACCTTTTAATTTAGCCATGATTCTGGTCCAGCTTTTGATAGGCTGCTTGCCAACTCTCCTCCTTTCTGCCTGCACTCCATCCCACCAAGGTGCAGCATGTCCTTTCAGCTTTGTTACTGCAAACTTAACCTTCTTATCTTCACTCATTTCTTCATATTCAAAGAACTTGTTCATTTCATTAATCCAGTCCACCGGCTCTTCTGGATTCATTCCTCCTGCAAAACTGGATACTTCAATCTTGGGCTTGACTGCAGACCCTAGAATAGTTCTGAGGAGCCTCATGTCAGGAGGAATCTCAGCCATTTCTCCAGCTTCTTCTAATTCAGGTTCATTGATGTCTTCAGGATCTCTGGGCTATCTTTGCTCCATGGCATCCATTCTGGCCTCGAACCTCTGCAAAATCCCCAACACCTCTGCATTGGCAACAGGTCTGCCTCTCATTCTGCCAGCACCTCTACCAACTCGGATTGCCATGTTAATTCTCTACAAAAATGACTTAAAACAATAGCTCTAATACCACAATTGACAGCAACAAAACTAAAATTTAGCCCCTAAGGAGAGTTGGTCTGCTATTGTCGCTTAGTCAGCATTTTCTCTTGCTTAACTCCATTCACCTCCACGTGGTCTTCCACAACTTCCTTGGTTTTATTTATCAAATTCGAAGAATTTGAAAAATAAACATAATCAACAAACTTTGAAAATTTAAATGATCCCGAGCTTTAATTCTCTCGCCACCTTATAATAAGGGTCTCACCCTTCAATATCTCATATTGATAACCCGATACTCTTTTAAATAAATTACTTTGGTCCCTGGGCCCACACGATGTGGTTTTTAATTTATTATGCATGCCATACCTTAGGTTAACCTTCGAGCATCTTCCGAATATGACCACCGTTCGATGGCTTTCCTCCAGATCGACGGCGTTCAACGATATAACACTGCCTCCTTATTCGAACATTAATGCGCGATGGCACGTGAAAAGATGGTTTTGGTGGTCCCGCCTTAGTCCACGTGTCGGTTGATCTATGGAATCGCTCCCAATTGGAAAATACTGCTTACTCCGCAAAAGCAGTGCGATGTGGGAAGTTCGGTTTTGCAAAACCCCTCTCGGTCTTGAAACAGTGATTGACCTGGGTTTAAGTTGGGTTACGCTATCCTTCTATTCGCTCAGTTCACTGACTCAGGGTTTAATCTCGGTTCAGGACTTCAATTAACAACAAAACAAATTTATCTCTTTATTAAGCGGGATTTCCACTATCATTAAACAGAGTTCAACGACCACGATTTTACACAGACCTCGTCTGCAGTTGGGATTTAATTCAACAGAGCTTGTTGAACTGTTCAAGAAAAACAGTAGACAGAGGGATGCATAGACTGTATAACAGTTCGATTCAATAATTATACTCGCACAGAGTTCAATCGCCTCCCAATTAAACAAATTTCCTCACAAATATCAATTCAAGACAGTTTTATAATCAACGAGAACTAAAATTTATTCAACCGGAATAAATTGCTTAACACACAAATTTTATTGCAGAAATCTCCTCCTCCCCTCAATGAGATCTGGGGGTTACATATATACATAAACATTTGTCTCTTCGGTTCCTCTGTGAGGACCGTTTAGTAAATCAAAAGCCTAATTACAATTATTCCAATAACTGAAACATGACAGATGGACTAAACCTAACTATTCGACTTCTACAAATCCTAACTGCTCTAAATGAAACAGGCAGCTGAGGTATTGACACCTTGCTGTTACAATTCAATGATTTCAAACCCTCCTAGCCACAACAAGTGGACAAAACCTCGTACATTGCGGGCTAGTGTCTAATGCCCCTGCATCATTTTCCTAGAATGTTATTTATATGTTAAATTTTCTTTTTATATGAAGTATTGTTGCTCATTGAACAACTGAGATAAATGTTAAAAATAAAATTAAACGAAACATTGATTTCTATGAATGTACTAAACTTATTCACCGCCCTTGTAGTTTAGACAATTTACCAACAATTACTATTAGGTTCCTTCCATGTCAACTTAATTTCTTGAAGGTATACTTGATTGAATATGGATTATCAAAGTGTAATATGCTTAGTACTGCAAAATTTTAGGAATGGAAATAGAAATTAAAATATGAATTGGTAGGTTATGGACCTAATGTATTAAAGCTAATATGTGAAGGGTACTCTAAATATTCCCCCTCAACACAAGAACAAAAGTGGAATTCTTAGGAAAAATGTACAATTTACAACAACATTCAATATAAGGATCTTGAGACAATAATAAATCTAAAATATGATAAAAATATATGGGATTGATTGCAACTCATGCATGGAGGAGGCACTAGTAGAAAGAATGTAGAAAAGGATAAGAAAAAGGCCTCTTTATTCATTTTATCGCATTCATGTGGATATCGAACTAATAAAATTCCTACGAGATCGCATCCATATCACTCATAAATATTTCAAGTGGACACAATGGTTAGACATTGAAAATACTGCATTTAGGTGTCAAGTGTGCCATCAAATGAGACATCTATAGAACTCATGCCCTCAAGTATAAAAATTGACAAAGAAAATATTACAAATGTCAAAGGGTTGGAAATTTTCAAATCCGCCTTCTTCAAATGACAAAGATGAAGAAATAGATGAGAGTCTTCAACAACTAGAAGCACAAAACCAACAAGGCTCCCAAGTGGAGGAGGGAGAATAGAAGCAGAAGAATTCTTCTAAACATGTTGAAAATCCACCTATTTAGTATTGATCTAAACTCCTGGAAATTAACATGAGAAAAATCACAACATCCAATGAGAAGTAGAGAAAAATAAGGTGGTCATACAATTTCAAAAGGAAATAGGGAGCATAAAGTGAACCCATACAATTGTATTCAAAGAAAGAAGTTCCCCCCGAGGTGGAAGGAATCCAAATGGAAATAGTATCAGTCACTCTCAATCAAGGGGTTTAGAGAAAGGTGGAAAAAAAGAAGCGAAAAAAGTGGAAACTAGCTGACTATTATGACACTTAGCCTCGACAATTTTGTGTAATTTTTTTTCTCTTTTTGTGCATTTCCAGAAAGGATAATATGATTGAATGATTTTGGGCATCTGCAAAATGTAATTTGTTTCCTTGGTTTTCAGGTTAAATAAAATTATGGTTTTTCTTCGAGAAAAAAGAAAAAAGAAGAAAAAGGCCTCTCAAAGGGAGAGTGTTTAGTCTAATGATACATATTTAGCTAGTGTGAATTTACTCAGTTATCGTGAGGAAAATACAGATGAAAACCAAGTTAATTTAGAGTCACATTTGATTGAAATAGGAACACTGAAAATTGAAAATACCGACTAAAAGAATATGCTGGAAATATGTGATGAAAGAGAGCATGAGCACAACGATGAAATTATTAGCCCGGGACACAGTTGGAAGAAGCTACAAGAATTTAAGAAGTGAAGAGCATCCAATTGAAGGAGAGAGAAGAACAATGTGAGAATTAAAAGCTGAGAATTTTTCTCAAAGATGTTAGTTAAATGACAACAACAGATTGTATAGAAAGCTTGAAGAGGAGGTTTTCTTTATGAAGAAAAATTTGGAAAACAACAATATCTCAAATGTAACCACTTAAGATAATAAGGAAGCTTTAAAATAGTTTCTATAAGAAGGTACGAGCAACATGGTTAGTAAGGAAACAAGAAAGAAATTGCAACAAAATATATCAACAAAATAATGAGTTGAAGAAAAGAAAATTTTCTTCTAGAGATGAGGTTAAGAAGACTAGAACAAATCAAAGGAGGAATAATGTCACATGTTTCGATTTCCATAAAATTGGCCATATAGTAGTTGACTGTTGACTGTAGGAGAATTCAAACCAAATATTATCAACAAAATATGCATTATACAAGGAAGCTACATCAATAAAGAAATCAAAGTAGACATCTACCTACAAGAGGACCATCAATCATCAAGCACAAAAATTACTTCTATTTCTATTGCTTCTCATGGAATGAATTTAGACATAATGTTTATGATTGAAAACATTATGAAAATAGAAGTAGAAATAGCACAAGAAAATGCAATAATTTTCCTTCATTTCTTGGGCACATAAGGTGTTATAAATGTAACAATATTGACCATGTAGCCAGTTGTAATATCCCTATTTTTCTTCATTTATTTAGAGAGTTGAGAATCCTAAAGGTTAAGTGGACCTAAAGGAAAACTATATGTGGACATATTATTTTTGAGTTAAATAAATGCATAATTTAATTATTGTGCAAAGACTAGAGTAAATTGGAGACTAGGAATTCAAATCCACGAGGATGGAATAAAATCCAAATACTTTCCCAAAATCTTAAAAATTCCTTAGAGAAAAAAATAAAATAAAATAAAAATACTAGATGGGAGATAAGAATCTAATAGATACCACAGTAAAGTGGAAAGTTACTAGGAAGAGGTGAAATAAAAATAGAAAGAGGAAAGAGTTAGTTTTAAAGAGTTTTTGTGGAAAAAAACAAAAGTAAAGCCTAGGCTAAAGGAAAACAACATTCAAAATTAACTAGACGCAGTTATGGAAATATACCGAGGGAAAGAAAGCTTAAATAAGACATTCATGGGTAGAGAGGAGGCTGTCTACACTTTGGAAGAATTGGTCTCTGCTCTTGTGGAGCTATGGATTAAGCTCAAGGTTGGGTGGCAAATAGTCTTTACCAAGGCTTGGTATGCACAATTTGTTAAATATTTTCGTATGATTTCCATTATAATTATAACATTTTTTTGTAGTAAGATTTGATTAAGATATGAGTTTCAATTAACAAAATTGTATCTAGAATTATAAATCTTTTTAATAATTTGTTGTGTTCTTAGAAATAAATTGTCATATGTATTTAACAAAATTTTAACTATAGCAGGTATAGTTAATTACTATGTATACTTACATAGACTAGAATAAACAGTTGACCATCACACAAAATCTCTAAACCCAAAGAGAAGGGTCTAAATCTGCAGTTAGGTCTATCTTAAATCTTTTATTTCATATACAAAGGATACAATTTATATTAAATATAATTATAAATTTACTGAAAGAAAAATAGAGAGGGATATTAAAAATACATATTTTATTTATGTAAACTAATATTGGAACCATATATGTATACAATTGATTGAGTAACTACAATTACATTATGAAAGTATAAATTTGTACAATTAACATACTTTATATTTAAACTATATAATTTCCTATTTGAGGAAAATTCATACACATAGATGCATATGTGTATCAAAAAGAAAACATAACACATTTATATAATTGTTCTGAGTATGGGAAACTCCTCTGACAGAGGTGAATAGAAAATCATACTATAATTAAAATATCAGTTACAACAGTCCATTTCTTGACTAAAAGTCATCCCTTTACTAGAATTAGTTACTGTATGTACTGTTTATATTGATAAACATAATTAGAGCCACATGGCTGAAATATGTACATTGGGACAATAGACCTAGAGGTAGACGAAACTTGTCGTCAGAACTTCTGATAGAAATGTGAAGCAACTGTGAGTGAATTCTGGGAAATAGAATTACCTGTATGTAAACAAATATAATTTTGTTAGATTAGAACCAAGCATAAAAAAATATATGAAAAAGATATATATATTTTTTACAATAGGCAATAGTTCAAATTGTAACTATTTAAGGAACGAGAGGATTGCAATTATTCCTGTACAAGCAAATAGTAAATAATTACTTTGAGAAAATAACAGAAATAAAAGAAGTGGGACTTCTGTAATTAATTAAATTACATAGTGAGAATTCCAATTTAATTACAGAATTGAATTATAGTCACCTGTGTTGAAGATTGAAAAAGAGTACATGGTGTATGAGTACATGGCGAAAAATTGACAAATATGGGAAAAATGTTTTTTCGTGTGTAAGAAAAGCACAAATTATTTCGAGAACAATATAAAAGTGACATTTAAATTCAGATTATGTTTTATTGTGAGAAATTCAAATTTGAGTTACACTCTCGATATTGTATATAATTATAAAATATTAAACCCAGGAAAGGATAGAGTCCTACCATATGAATAGAAACAAGGAAATTTTGAAATATCAAAAGTCAAAATAAAATTTAACTCACAAAATATTATCTCCCTATTCTGTACATAAATTGTGGAATTATTTATGTAAAAGATGGAGAAGGTAAACATGGTAGTGACATAACCATTTCCAATAATTTGGAATAATAAAAAGAAGGGAAAAATAAGAATAAGAAAATGTTGTTTATTCAATTTGAAAAATTACTAAGTTAATGATGTAAACCCTCTCTATTAGGGTAACGAGAAATTAAATGCATAACGAGATAATTGTAATAATTTTAATTTCTGGAACGATAAATTGACTATCCAAAAATTTAAACCCTGTAATAGGGATGAACAAAACAATAATCTCTGAGGTAGAGATGTGGTATAAATTTCTCAACAGATTAGCCAGATAAGTTGAAAACGATGCATCCAATTCAGAAAATAATTTAAATGGGAAAACGTTAACTAATTAGAGAAGGAGAATTCAATAATAATTGGAATTTGAATATAAGTACTCAAGGTATAATTCGAAATATCTTAAGACCATAACGTAACCATATCTTTGTGTTGAGATAATTAGATTTGGGAAAATATATTTAAAAATCAAATCGAGAATTGTACCATAAGTATAACATCTTGTAGTGTTCTTGAACGAATCTAATCTAGTTAAAATAGTTATTAAGAATATGTAAGATAACTCAGTGAGAATTTAATTATGAGATATGGAATATTACCATGTCAAAATCGGGATAGATAAGGTAGTTATTAGATATGGAGACGTTTACTTGTAGCTCACTGTGGAAGAATGGTTGAGAAATACCAACCATTTATGTGGAGAGGTAAAGAAAAGTTCTAAACCTACATAAAGAAATTAAATTCATTATACGAGCTAAGTGAGTTAAATACGAAAGCTATATAACAATTACGTTTAAAGCCAAAGCTATCTAACACCAGAAATTACATGCTAAAGGGATGCCCAAACCTGTATCAAAGTATTAAGGAAATTAGTGTATAAATCTAAATAGGGTGGAAACATCTTTCTATAACAAAAGGGAATAACAATATAAACTAATTCTGTAAATCATGTTGATAGCACATAAATTCTAAGTCATGTAATGTTGAAATGAAACCGAAAAAGAAAAATACCACAGCTTACCCGAGTATACCCTGAGCATCGATGCAATAGGAAGTGGCCCAATGCCTTCGGCTTTCATGAGTTCTCCTCATGGAAAACCAGAGAAACGATGAACAACCGAGAAGATAGTCTCCGATACCAAAATTTCATAATTGAAATTTACAAAGGTAAACTCGTAAACCCTAACCATCGTCATTTGGACTTAGAGGGAATATGATTAGTTTTGAACCATTGACTTCAAAATCCATCTACCATACAACTGTCCTCAACATAAATGAGCCCATGTTATTATCAATATGAAAAATTAATGAGCATTAAAACCGAAACGATAAGGGATAGTTGGTATAGATGCCAAGTTAATTAACAGTGGAATTAAATGCATAAGAAATCTCATTCACCAAAACAATAAATTAAATTTTATGTCAATCATCCATGACATTACGATGTCGGATAATTATATGGTTATGCCATTGAATATGATATGTCATTTAGGTATCAATTACAAATAAGGTTAGTGGGAATGGATATACGTGGAAACGATGGGTGAATGTATGACCCCAAACCTTGTACATAAGAGATATGGTTATCAATTCAATTGTTAATATACCATATGGGTTTTCACATAGAATTAAAATGAAACTTATAGCAATAGGGATATAAGGATAAAGTAACATATATATTCGAAAACCATTAACAATATGGGTCATTCCTTATGACAAATTAAGATAGGATACTTTTGGTAAATGTGTCTATTTGTACATGATATTCATAAGTATATATATATATATATATATATGTTGAGGTAAATATATATTATACTATACTATAATTTTATCTAGTAATACTTGGTTTTAGACCTTCATTAATGTTAAAAGTAATATATGTGTCATAGGTTAAATATAATTCCTTGGTGGATTATAAGGATTGAATATCTTTAGAACCAATTAGGAGTAATGGAAAAGGAAAAATTGGTTCGACAAGATAAGAATTGAGATAAAGTTATTTAGTAACAATCTGTAAGATTGTACTAATGCGATGAAAATAAAATAAGTAAGGGACAAAAAAACAGTATGAGTGATATAAATAGAAAAAAAAATGGGTAAGTAGAGTTGTTACACCAATGATTAAAAACTTCATTGTACCCTAAATAATGTAGTTAGAAGGAGTAATTCATTCAAAACATATCAAATAATGAGTCAAAATAAAATGCAAACAACATAAGGAAACTCACTAAAGTATGGAAGAGGAAGAAATACCAGCATGTGACTTTAATGAAAAATTGATGTGAGCATGGCTTTAGGGGGAGCTACTCAAGAAAGAAAACGAATAATAGATTTAATGTTAGAAAAATATCATCCTAGGAGGAGGGCATCCCCAAGAATATCTTGGAAGAGATAACATATATGTAAAGACAAAATTTTCACATGAGATAGAGAAAACCCTAATCAAATTAAAAATGAAATTGAAAATATAGTCAAGCCCTTTGTCTTTAAGCTAAAATTAAGGTCAAAATATTTGAAGGAAAGAGTGATATTGAAGAACTCTAAATCCCAAGAACATCGAGCACCACTTGAAAAATGCATTCAGAAAACAAGTCAAAATGCCGCCTGTAAGGAGAGGAAAAATTGAAGGATTTACATTGCTAAATATTTCCTCAAGAACTAAAATAGATTAAACTCAATTATATGGACCTCAATACCAAACTTAACCAAACATGACTTGCATTTTATTTGCAAAAGTAATTTCAAATCAATTTTTTTAATGCCAAAGTCGTTCCCTAACAAGCTGAATTACGGTAACAAACAAAACTTTCATTTCAATTCTCAATGAATGTGTGCTACTTATGCAAGTCCTACTTTTTTCAAGATAACTTCAAAACCATATTCACTATACCAAGGTACTTCAGGAACTTGTCACTGAAAATATCTTTCTGTCTTTCTCATTGTTCACTCATCTTGTTTAATGAATCATTAGGCTATAGTGAACATGAGAACGAAGTAGATCAAACCAGGATTTCATTCCACTCATAGGAGTTATCTTCCATTTTTAATTCATTCTTAGGAACACATTCATATAGTACCCTATTAAACTATAATCGCTGTAAATTCCACTTCATTTCTTTATGGTGACATGACCATGGAGTGAAAACATGACTATTTCTAATATATGGGTGAGTGATTACCCCCATAAAGACAAAATAGGGAGGTGTGGGTGGACCCTCCTTTTCATTTGAATGATTTTAGTTTGCAATAGGCACATTTCCCATATAATAACATTGATAAAAACCAAGCATCCAAACTTGAGAGGAGTGGTGATTGGTTTAGTAAGCCCCACTATGTGGTAGTCAACAGTTAAATCCATTCAATCTAAGTGATGTCACGAATATTTGAACCAGATTTTAAGGTGACATATGAGTAAGTATGGTTCGGTTTCAACTTTTATGAGAAATTAAATGTCACTCCACTATGATAAAAGAGACCACCTTGACCAATTCTGTGCAAGTATACTTGGTAATCAGGGTCAAATGGAGGAGAATGTTTAATAGGGAGATCAAAATTTACAAATGCTACATAATGTGAAAATTTCATTTTCAAAGGTGGTTAGAATAAAAGAATGAATGGTGGCCCATGAATATCAATAGCAGAGGATGATTTATTTTAATAACTAGTGGGGCACTACAAAAAAATGAAAAGGAAGAGAGTGTAAATAATTCCATGATATCAATTGTAGCATTTGTAGACAACCATGTATTTTCTATACACATGGATTTTCATTAGACACAACTCATCAAAATACATAAACATAGAACATTCCAAAAATTATCTATGTAACATCATTTAAGTTGTAGATAAATAATTGATTAGCTCCAAAAAGAAAAAAACATCTAAAAGAAACCTCAATGTCTAGGATAATGGATATTTGGAGTGGATTTGAAATTTCAGCCAGTAGAATGAACTTGAAATAATAGTAGAAAAAATTTAAAAATCTAGTAGAACAGGTCTGAAGTGATAGAGGTACACAAAGGCACCATATTCCTAGTGATTGATAGCTACACTATTTACATGAGACATAAATGACCAAGGGGTATGCGAGAAGTGAGATGGAAAAATAGCCAAATGGATAGAGATACGAAAGGACATACATGCACAACTAAATGCCAGATGATAGAGGATAGAGGTATGCCAAAATTAACCAAAGGAAATTTATAGTAGAACATTATACAAGCATATTGGCATGAGCTAGAGGAGAATGTTAGCAACAGAAAATAGTTGAAATATTATGAGACAAAATACAATAGTCCATCAAATGCTAGAAGACCAAAAATGATTTCATGCATGGATGCCAGAAAATGATGATGTATGAAGATACATCGATGGTTGTAGAGGTATGGCAGTATATGAAAAACTAGAATGATTAGAGCTTAGTTAAGGATTGATAGGATTTCGTACAAACATGATGAAATTTTGAGGGTAGCCATTTCTTTTTGTTGAAGGAAAACAAGAAAAATAGAAGATTTTTATCATAGGTGGAATGGTGTAACCAAGAAATATGAATCAATTGTTGAGCCTATAGATGAACAAGAATTTTTTGATCATTTATGAAACATCAAAGACATAGAACATGCTTATTCCTATGAATCTAATGTTAAAATGTTATTACATAAAGTACCAAAAGTTGCTAAGTCTACATTATATTTACACCCTCCTGAAAAGGACTATGTGTTAATAATATTGAAAAATAATATTGTAGAGGGCTATAAGATCGAGAAAAGAAAGACAAAATTCAAGTCAAAAGTTGTCAATGAACTATTGCATAGAAAATACTTCTATGATTTCATTTTTTTTCAAATCATGACTATTCTTAGTTACAATCGCTTAAATTTATATAGTCATATGTCCTGAACATTTTTTGATATCTTTTTCTAGTCTCAATATTTAAATCATTATTTAGTTGCAAATATCGAAAGCATTTGAGATCATACATGAGACAGTAGCCATTCTTTCCTATGTAGTTGATTTCAAATATTTACTCGTCTTCTTCTACCTACGTGTTTTCCATCACTTATGACTGAGTGTATATTAATCATATTGATCATTCACATAAAAGAATGTTGTTGGTAGTATGTAGTGGTTGCCATTATGTATACATGAATTTTTTATTATTGATTATCATTGGTTAAATGATTGGTCATGTGAAGTTGTTGTAGATGGAAGACCAATTCATGGTAGACTTGTGTAGGATGGAGATTCACAACATGGGAGGTTGTTTCTAGTATGAGAAGGTATTTTGACTCCCTGATTACATTTACATGGCATCTACGTGATATATATTTTTCTATAGAAAATTAGTTTAATATTTAGTGAATCTGGGACATTCAAAACATAAGTTCATCAATACTAATATTGAAAGCATATATTGGTGTAGTGTGTTCATTTCTTTTTTCATTAGATGTCCTTTTAAATAGCTAATGCATATGATTTTATAGATGTATTTTATGGTAAATCTCAATTAAGATCAATGTCAATAGATTGATCTTTCTGGTAAAATTTTTGGCATCTCTTCTAAGCATTGTCACTTGTATTGGAAATTCTAAATGATATGAATAGTCACCCATGAATATAAATGAGGAGTATTATACCAGGAAATCTCGTAGTGGGGTGAGAGGGGAATTTTGAATACAAGAGAGGTAACTGAATGAGTTCCGATTATAATGGTATGAAATTGGAAGTCCTTAATAAATCAGAGAGTTGAATTTATGTAAGCAAGTATTACAGAAAGGCTATCCACAACATGGAAGAGCCAAGATATAATGGTGTAGTAAATGAATGTGTTATTTGATGGTAATATGATATATCGAAAATCATGAATTCGGTACGACATATTTTTGTTTAGTGTGATAACATAATATGATATTGGAGAATTGTTAGTCAAAGTGAATCAAGATGGCTTCACATTGTCAAAGGAAATGTAGAGGAGTGATGCTCAGATCAAAAATAGTGCATTGCCACTATAACCATTTAACCCTTCATGAAGCAACCAATGATTTATATATATTAAATTCATACTCCTTGTGATAAGGAAAAAATTAGATTAAATCACTACCATGAATACCTATAGACACATTAAGTTTGACTTGGAGAATCATGTTTGACTTTCATAAACTAGAATTTTTACATTCACTCAATATACTCGTGTTTTTCACTATGAACTACACCACCTTTCCATTTATGTCAAAGGGGGGGGGGGGGGGGGGTAAGGAGAAATGCTTCGTGGGAAAAAAATGGGAGGAGTGTTGGGTGTGGAGCTTGATTATCTTCCTGATTGTTTAGAGATATTTGTTTCACCCATTGTTGGATCCCAGTCCCTGATGAGAGGTTGTGGGGGGTCTTCCCCCCCTACACACACTGTTGCTGCTAAGGGGATCTTAGAAGGGGTGGTGGGAAGCTGCATTTATTTGGAGCGCCCCATTGCGGGGGTTCGGGGGCAGTGTTGTCGAAGCAAACATTAGAAGAAACTTCTCCTTGTAAAATATTGTAATTTCATAGCTATTCTGGGTAGTTCATTGGGAAAAATATCTGATGATAGAAGTTATGTTAATTTATGTTTTTTTCCCTAGAATGAAACTATTAGTTTATATGAGGGAATTGTATTGCAGTTGTGTGTTATTATTCTTTGTGATAAATAGAGAGGAGACTTTGCAAGAATGCAGAGGATATTGCAATGGATTTGTTGTAGGTTGCATCTCTTCATTTTGTTAGATAATATAAAGGGAATTATTGGTAGTTTCTCTATTGATATAGCCCAAATTGGGTGAACCACGTATATCCATGTATCCCTTTTTTTATGCTTTTAAGTGTTTTTTTTCTGTAATATTTTATTTTTTCCATTGCTATATTAATTAATTTCTAACAACTGTTATCATAGGTGAAGGTCTATTTGACTAATAAAATCATAGGAAATAATGGTTCCTTGCTCGAGTGGGAGCAACGAAGGAATATGGTAGGTTTAGGTTTGATAAATTCAACTGCTAGAACGACCAACTATGGAAAACACAATTGGAGGATTATTTATATCAGAAATATCTTACCTAGAATTGAGCATAAAAGAAAATAATATGACATGTATGATGAATAAATAATGGTATATTCTTGACATAAAGGCTCTAGGAATAATACTGATGTTCCTGGAAACATAATTAATGGCCTTGAAAATTTCGAAGGAAACAACAAAATAGGTGTAATAAAGGAATTGTCCAAACTATATGAAAAACCTTCAACATCAAACAAGGTATTTCTTAAGAAGAATTTATTTATGAAGATGCCATAATGTGGATATATTGTTGATTATTTAAATGAATTTAACACGATTACCAATCAATTAAATTATATAGGGGTAAATTTTGATGATGAAGTTAGGGATATATTATTTCTATGCTCATTGCTAGAAATTTGTAATGAATTAGTCATGTGCATCAATAATTATTTCTCTAGATCTAGTACATTAAATTTTGATCATGTTGTTGGTGCTATCCTTAGCGAGGAAATGTGACGATAAAGATAAAGAGAGACAACACGTAATGTTTTTACCGCAGAGACTAGGGGAAGAAATCTAACGAGATAAAGTGCTTGGGACATCACAATAATTCAATAAAAGTTAGATCCAAATCCAGATCGAGGATAATTTTCTATAAATGTGGGAAGAAAGGACACATGAATAAATAATATAAATGTTGAAAGGGAAAAGAAGGAGATGGACGATAGGAGAAAAATCATGAAGTGAACATAATAGGGAATATGTTGTAATATTCTTTGATTCTTTCAATATATAATATTATTAACGTATGGGTGGTATACTCAAGGGCTTCATTCCATGCCACACTTGATAGGAAACATTTTCATGACTATGTTCAGGGAGATTTTGAACAAGTTCATTTGGGTGGTGATAAACCTTGTGAAATCATTGGAATGGGTAGGGTTTTTATAAATAAACAAAATGTAAACCAATCGATATTAAAGGAGGTAAGAGATGTTCCATATCTAAAGAAAAATATAGTTTCAACAGGGCATTTGGGTGGTAAAGGTTATGTAACTACATTTACAGAAAAATTTGGAATTTCACTAAAGGATCCTTGGTAATAATAAAAGGAGAAAAGGTTGTTACATTGCATTTATAAAATGGTATTTCTATTTTTTATTATAATACTTTAACCTCCACAGGAGAAGCTACAAATTTTTGGCATCATAGGCTTGGGAACATGACTGATAAGGGGATGCAAATTATTCACTCAAGAAACTTGTTGTCAAGTTTGAATCAAATTGGTTTGGAGTTCTGTGAGAATTGTGTTTATGGAAAACATAGGAGAGTAAAATTTCTTAGAGTTGGGAAAGAAAATAAGAGTGAAAAATTTTAGGTTGTGAATACAGATGTATGGGGACATGATAAGGCATCATCTCTCGGTGGATCTCACTATTATATTACTTTTATTAATGATGAAACTAGAAAAAATTGGATATATTGTATTTGAAATAAATCTAATGTTTTTGATACTTTTAAGAAATTGAAATCTATGGTTGAGAATGAGAAACAAAAGAAGTTGAAGTGTCCCAGACCAGATAATGGATGTGAATACTATAGAAGGGATTTTGATAATTATTGTTTAGGGCATGGAATTCATAGAGAGAAGACAGTTCCATGAATACCATAAGAAAATGGTGTGTTAGAAAGGATGAATAGGATAATCATGGAGCATGAAAGGTGCATGAGATTGAATTCATGATTTCCCTTACAATTTTGGGAAGATGTTGTAGATGTTTTTGTTTATCTAATAAAAAAATTTCCTTCAAGTTCCTTGGATGGTGGTATTCTAGAGGAGGCATGGACAAGTAAAAATGTAAACTACTCATTTCTAAATACTTTCCATTCTGAAGAATTTGTCCACATTAATAATGAAAATAGAACAGAGTTTGAGGTAAAATCATAGAAGTGTACCTTCATTGGAAATTGTGTTAATGATTTTGGTTATCACTTATATGATTATGAGAAACATAGAATCATTAGGAGTAGATATGTGGTATCCAATGAAAAGGTTTTGTACAAAGATCATTTGTAGGGAAAGAAACAGGAAAAAGAAAACACAAAGTACAAAGTGCTTGATGATATCACAAGAAAAGTAAATTCAAAGGTTCAAGGAAATAATAATGATCAACAACAATGACATGAACAAGAATAACAAAAACAATAACAAACACCTCAAATTCATGTTAGTTCTATTAGAAGATCTACTAGGTTAACTAAACCCCTTGAATAATATTCTCCTTAATTATATTATGTATTTTTGACTAATTGTGGTGAACCAAAAGGATATGAAGAAGCAATGTAGGTATAAAAAAGGAAGAAGTGGGAGAAAGAAATGATAGAAGAGATGGAATCCTTGGTACATTACTAGACTTGGGATTTAGTTAGGTTTCATCAAGGTAAAAGAACATTGTAGAATAAATGGGTTTATAGGTTGAAGGAAGAAGATGGAGGAAAACATAGGTGTAAGGCTAGAATTGTGGTGAAGGGGTTCGCACAAAATAAATGTATATACTTTTATGAAATATTTTCTCCTGTTGTTAAAATAAATTCAATCATGACTATTTTTAACTCTAGTGGCAATTGAGATTTTCATTTTGAAAAATTAGATGTAAAGAAAACCTTTCTCCCTGGGAATTTGGAAGAAGACATCTATATGCAACAAACACAATGGTATGAGATCAAAGGGAAGAAGCAATTAGTGTGAAAATTGAAGAATAACTTGTATGGTTTAAAACAAGCTCCAAGGCAATGGTATCTAAAATTTGCCGGTTAATGTATGAACAAGGTTATACTAGATGTCACTCTCATGACTATGTTTGTATTAAAAACAAAAACTATGGAAGCTATATTATATTGCTATTTTATGTAGATGAAATGATTTTTTCTGGCTCTAACATGTAGAAAATAAATGTTCTCAAAGGAAAATTGGCTAATTCATTTGCAATGATGGATTTGATTGTTGCAAAGCAAATCCTTCGTATGAGAATAATTGGAGACAAGAAAAAATGAAAATTAACATTGTCTCAAAGTGAGTACATTGAAAATTTGTTGGAAAGATTTGGTATGAGTTAGAATGAAAAACCAATTAATACATATTTGTCTAGCCACTTTAAACTAAGGATATGTATCCCAAGACCCATGAAAAGATTGATTATATGTCTAAATTTCCATACACAATAGTAGTTGGAAGCTTAATATATGCAATGGTGTTAAAAAGGCCAGATATTGCACATGAAGTGGGAGTTGTTAGCATGTATATTAAAAATATAGGAAAGAAAATTGGATGGCAGTG
This sequence comes from Pinus albicaulis, assembly GCA_034641835.2. NCBI lineage: Eukaryota > Viridiplantae > Streptophyta > Pinopsida > Pinales > Pinaceae > Pinus > Pinus albicaulis. Next base: position 1,828,774,958 of record CM076575.1, on the reverse strand, counting down.
AAGTGGATTCTCATGTATTTGAGAGGTACCAAAAATCACGAGTTATGTTTTGGAGACTCGCACACTATTTTACAAGGATATGTTCATATAGATATGAAAGGTGATAGAGATAAAAAGATGATCATGACAAGGTATGTTTTCACTATAGGTGGAACAATTGTTGGTTGGGTTACAAAGCTACGAAATAATGTTGCATTTTCAACAACGAAAGTAGAGTATGTTGCTGCTACAGATTCTAGTAAAGAAATGGTTTGGTTACAAAAGTTTATGGATGAATTGGGAAAGAATAAGGAAATTGGCAGGCTATACAGTGAAAAATTATCGCCATTCAAGTTGCAAAGAACTCAACATTTCATTCCAAGACAAAGCTTATACAACTCAGGTACCATTTCATACGGTGATTTTTGGAAGATGGATAATTGAAGGTGGAAAAGTTACACACTAGCAAGAATATTGCAGATATATTAACAAATGATGTAAAAATAGGAAAATTGAGTTTTTGCTCAACTTCAATTCGTCTTCAAGTATGATGGTGAAGATGAGAAACAACCAGATCCAAGTGGAAGCAGTGACCATTTCTCTGTGGACATAGCCCAAATTGGGTGAACCACATATACCTGTGTCTCTCTTTTTTATGATTTTTTGTGTTTTTTTTTTTGCAATATTTTTTTTTATTCCATTGATTTGTTAATTAATTTCTAACAAGGATCACAATGTTGACATCAATGTCAAAGTGGTAGTTTTTTGACAAAGTTTTCATTAATGGAAAATGGTGTTAGCTGATGTACGCATAATTTAAGTCGAAGTTAATGGAATTCTTGTGTTGATGCAAGTGTTTTTATTCTTATTATGTTTATGATGTGATATGGTATGATGTTATCATGCTATAGTTTTCATACTTGTTGATGTATGTTTCAAAGGAAAGGAATGTTGTTGAAGTAGATGAGGAGGTTTTCCTATTGTTGTTGAAGTAGTGGAAGATGTTAGTTACAAAAGTGATATGAAGAAGTTGTGATGAAAATAAATAAAAAATGTTGATGGGCTAATGATGTTGACAATAGTATTTTGTAGCCATAGAGATAACATTACAAAACAACGTCATGTTTCTGATCATGAGGTATGAATGGTCAAATTCTTATGACTCTTAGTGATACTTGGTGACTAGAGGTGTTATTTCTTAGTTACATGGTCCTATGGTATCCCAATAAGTTTACATGGTATTGACATTTTTTTGGTGTATTTAATCATTATAGGTGTCTGAAAATAATATTTTATGGATAATTTATTTTATTTTATTATTCAAAATATGAAAAGGTGTGAAAAAAATTGTTTGAATGCAAAGAGGAGAGACTTTTCACTTCAAATTCTTGTGTGGAATACTAAAAACAACTAAATTTTATAAAATATGTTATTTTGGAAGGCTGAAATGTTAGAGAGTATGTGGGAGAGTTGAGTTGTTTTAAGAATGTGTTTGTGAGTTACCTGGCACAAAGAGACATATGTAGAAGAGTAGATCTGAAGCTGATTTAGGGAGGTAGAGATAAATATGGAGCTAGGATTAACTAAAGACAAGGCAAGGAAACACATTATTTATTGCATATATCAGGGGATCATAGTCTCCCCTTGGGTTGTAGCCTAAAAAATAATAGGTTGGATCGTGTTAGATAGGAAGTAGGATCTTCCAAGTAAGTTGTGTCTTGTAGAAAAAAATGAGGTAGGAGCTTGTTATATGTCGTATCTTGCATAAAACTAATGTAAGATGGAGTAGGACATTCTCAAAAAGTTTTTGTTTGTAAAATAATCTTGAAAAATTGAAGATAGGTTGTAGCCTCAAAATTTTGACGTAATAGAGGAAGTAGGAGCTTGCCTTTGCAAAAAAAAAACAACAAATTCATGGTTTTTTCCATTCATGGGGTTACACTTATATTTGGTGTCCATATGCATTGTTTTTATGTGCTAATTTTATGTTACCATGGAATGTTGTTTATATTTTAAATCGACTTTTTCTATGAAGTATTGCTATTCATTGAACAATTCAGATAAATGTTAAAAAGAAAATTAAACTAGAAATTGATGTCCATGAATGCACTAAAGTGATTCACCACCCCCCTTGAGTTTAGTCGAGTTTCCAACAAAAATTTATTTATATCCATGACTACGAAATACACATTACTTAGTGTTTTCTAAGTTAATTTTGGAATAATATTCATTTGTAGTTAGTATTTGTTTTATAGTATATGTTAAGTAAATATACTAATATCTATAGTAAATTATCTATTTGTAATAAATGAATAAAAATATTTTCATTTTACTTTAATATATTGAAAATTGGTTTTTATTAATGAATTAACTACTCCTACTTTTGATATTTAAAAAAATAATATGATGAATTTGTAAAGTATTAATGATGCAGGTCAATTCAAAAAATTTATGTAAGAAGTAGAGATGAGGACAATGTAGAGAATCATGACAATATTTTAGTGAGATATTATTGGAGATAGTTATGGATACGGTTGAACTAAATGCCCAACTATAAATTAGTTGTTATCCTAATTTATGGTTATATATAAAGGAGCCATTTTTACAATAAAACTACCCATGAGAATGATTTATTTAATATAATTTCTTGAATATAAACTCCCTTTGTCCCTTACTTTTCATTTTTTTGCATGCAATTTTGATAGCCTATTAAAGATAACAAATGATATTAGATCAACAGTTTCAATTGAATCATTTATGTTGAAATTTGGACCTTGAAATTAGTAAGGATTTTTTTATCTCAGAAATGGCCATGCAGAAGAAGAAATCTAAGTGCATTTTAGATTTGTAGTCACAAATAGAATTAGAGTAAGAAAAGAATATTGAAGAGAATATTTTTATGTATGAAATATGTATATGGGGCTCTAAATCAGTGCTAAGAACATGCTCTTTTATATTCTCTGCCTTAATTAGTATTATATAGAAATGTTGGGCATACAATATTTTGGTCACTTGCATAATTGGAATTACGTTATCCTAATAAGATTATGACAAGGGAAATTAACATTAAAGAGAGTGAGAGAGTATGTTGCTCATGTGCCCCTTTAGGATGAGAAATAAATTTGGCGCATTATTATGGAGAAGAATAAACAATAACTTCTTAGTAAATACATGAGTGAGAATCTCCTAGGCTCATTAGGTTGATGTTAGCTAATGTTTAATGTTCAACAATAAGAATATGCATACTCCTTGTAGGTTATAAAGAATAATGGTGTTTATGGGTTTGGCGTGTCTCTGTTGGAACTCATAACTATCATGATTCCCATTGAAGCAAAATATAGGGGGAATAAGGATATCATTTGTCAGAGATCGCATAAACTCTATCAAAGGGATAAAGAATATTTATTTTTTATTCATATTTTTAATTCATTCAAAGTATTTGTTTCTCATTAATAGGGATTTGAATAATTTATTATAAATTAATGGAATTATTATATTATCATTACATATTGTATAATTTTATGATTCTTTAGTTGCTTATCACAACGAATTTTAGTGATTTCTTTACAAAATTATACTTTTGAAATGATTATGATATTTTTTTAATAGTATACATGCTAATATTGTGAAGTAATCCTTGTTGTGAATTTGGAGGCTCTAGTAGAGAATGAGAAATACAATTATTGTTGTGTAGTTCCTTTTTGGCTCTATTAAGGAGAATCACTATTCAATTGCTTTCCATAGTTCCAAGGATAATTTTCATGAATATATATATGTATATATATATATATATATATATATATATATATATATATATATATCATTATTAAAGTGCATTAATGTACATAAAATAGCTCAAGATATTTCGAATACAATGAAAGAGTCCATTTTAAGAAAAATAATATATTGTATAAATGTATGAATGATGAATATGTTGCTAGTTACAAATAAGGACAATGCTCATAAACTAAGAAAAGTGCCCCTTCAAAAATAATCATGTCCTTTCAGACATGTCTCTTCAATAAATAATTATTATTTACTTAATGATGATTATTATTATTTTTCTATATTATATTCATAACATTTCCTTTCTCTTCAGAAAAGAATTTTCCTCAAAGCATATTGATGACAAGGTGCGTCATCTATTTCTTTGTCTTGTAATCTATTGAGTTGTTTTGGAATTCTTCAAATTGTCATCCTTGATGATACAACATGATATGATCCTCTCCGTGATAAACAAAATTGTTAATTGGAGAAAGGATCTAACCATGCTAAATCAATATTATATAAAATATTTTGGTACAAGATACTTTGGATGAATGTTTATCGTAACATTGAATTGTGATGACATAAATAATCTTTAGAACATAAGTTTTATGTTTCCTTTTTATTAGCTACTAGCACAATGACTCATTAAAGTCTCTGATTTTATGATTAGGATGTCAATAAGGATTTCTTATGCTATTATTATCTCCCATCATGATTTTGGAAATTTCTACATTTACTTCAAGTATTGGTGTTGCTGAGTTGGTTGTGAAATCTCCACTTGATGTTGTTGAGCTGGTTGCAAAATAGTCACTTGAATTTTTTTATTTTCTTAAAACATCTTCAAATATTGATGCTGTTGATCCAGTTGAGTTTAAACTACAACATTTGAGTATGCTTTGACTTGAACCCGGTTTGTACTTGTATGAAATGTGAGATTAATGGGATATGTATTTCCAGATTTGAATATTTTGACACTTCTTTTCAATAAACTATTTTACATTGTTTCCCAACAACTTATGGTCCTTCTTAATATTCTTAATTCGTGTCAGTAATTTTTCATTGTGGTCCTTGAGGCAAGAAACTTATTCATTTTTTTTTCTATGATAGTATTCCCAAATTCTTATTCATATTTTTCACTGACTTTTAACTTTCTTAAAAGATTACTTTTGAGATACCTTTTTTTTCTTCTAGTGTTACTAAAAATGGTTTCAATGTAACATCCTTCAACATTGTTTTTTTCTTCTTGTAGGAAATTGTCCAAAATTATGTCACCTCGATCACCCCATATGAATTAAAACGATAATTGTAATATAAATGTATAGTCCTCAATATTAATTCTAAATCAGTTATGCCATATTTCTTCGTGTTCCAATGGTCTAATTTTTCAATCTTATTTGACTCATAAATCACCAATTGGTTAGGGATTTTATGGTTTATATAATTTTTATCTTCAGTAAGTGAGAGTTCCTTTAATTATAAATAATGTTGAATCATAGTTGTATGAAATTTCTAAAAACATTTATTTCTCTTCCATTATAGAAGTTATTCTTTTCTCTTCAATGATTGACTGCATTTTTTCTTTACTGATAATTTTGTCAAATATATTTTGATTTTGAATTTGTAACGAATCAATGTAAAAATTTTAAAAATTAGAAATCTTATATATATATATATTGGAATAATTTTTTAAACCATTCATTATAAAAGCCTTAAATAAATCTTGCTATATATATATATATATATATATATATATATATATATATATATATATATATATATATCTATATATATATGACACCTTTATAGCTATCCCCTTAATATATTCCTTTTGTAAAATAATCAAGTGACAATATCCTAGTTGTTGTTGTTGTTGTTGTTGTTATTATATTATTATTATTATTATTCCTTTTAAGTATAGTGATATGACTTTTAACTTTGCATACCTTAATTTTTTTTTGGTATTAACTTTGTGATTTGACATGATTCTTGAGATTCTAAAATCTCCCCTTCAAAGAGAAAACCCTTAACTTAGATGATAGATATGGTTTCTCGAGGCCAGTCAATAAAGTGATCTAAAAAATTGTGAATTTTCTAGTAGAAAATGAATTGGTGGCCTAAATAGTTAAAAAAATACAAGAATATGCCCTTATTCCTTGAAGGAGACAAAAAACCTATTTTTTGAAGAAGGTATGGCTAATAAATCAACAACTATATGTTGTGTAGGTAGCGTGTATTAGTGCATATGTATTGATACGATGGCATATAGTTTGGAACGGTCGAGGAGGTGGTGGCTTTGGATGTGCTTTGTTGTCAAGGTCAATTATGGCAATAGTGGGGGATATGTAGTTGGTTAAGTAGTTACTGGTCAATGTCTCATGAGGTGGAAAAAACTATGTGGCTGGTTGAGAAACAACTACATTTTGTTTTTTTTGTTTTCTCTTAAATTATTTATTTATTTATATTCTTTTAATTCTTTTTCCTATTATAAATTTATTTCTCTTTTTTTTTATAGCTCTTATTTTTATATTCATTTCATATATATATATATATATATATATATATATATATATATATATATTATATATATATATATATATATATATATATATATATATATATATATATATATATATATGTAGGCCAAATGACTCATGGGAAAATGGAGAAACTCCAAAATATTTTTATGGCTAAAAGCCTCAATCACAATAGTAATAAAATTGATAAAGATTTGATGGTGAAGGGCTAAACTAAACTAGCATTATGTAGTGATTGAGTGGACATAGGGTTGAATAGCTCTCATACCACTGTAATGAATAATGTTCATTTAGGAATGTCATCTAGTCCAAGATATTTGGAACACATTGAAAGAGTCCATTTTAGAAATATAGAATATGTATAAATGTATGAGAGAAGAATATGTTGTTAGCTACAAATGGGGGTCCTACTTATATACTGGAAAATTTTCCCTTTAACAAATAATCATGCCCTTTAGGACATCTCTCTCTAATATATATATATATATATATATATATATATATTAATTAATAATGATTATTATTATTTGTGAGCTTTTGGAAAAATGGCTCCTAGGGTTTGCGCCTCTGGCTTCTCTGCCTCTGCTAAGCCACAGTTGTGCCTCGCTACCCATGGCGGCCTCAGAAATTCTGAACCTTTGCTCCCGCATTAGATTCCCCATGGTGTCGGTTGCCTGGGATGCGTTAGAGGTATGGTTCTCTCCCTAACAGCCTATGGCTTCTTTGCTTCCACTACATTTTAGACATGCCTTGCTACCCAGGGGGACCTCAACAATCCTGCACCTACACTCCATCGTGGGATATCCCATGGCATTGGCAGCTTGAGATGCATCGGAGACATAGATCCTCCTCTTGTCTCAGTCCTCCCAGTCGCAGATCGCAGCGTACTCCTCCACAAAGTGTTGGTCGAGGACGCCCCTACAAATTATTTCGGGGCATATCTTCGGATATTGATGGCAGGACGCATTTTTGTGTGTTGTCCGGTTGCGAGCCCAACTCTTACAACCCCTCTCGGCACAGTTTCCTCAACTTCCCTTCGCCTCTGACTTTTTCCCCGGTATCAACAACCTTAGTTTTGGACGACCATATGACACATCGTCTCATCGAGCACAAGGAAACAACCCTGCAACGTAGTGGGCCTTATGGACTTGTTTCGACTCTCTCCTCTAGTAGCAAGGAACCTCAGCCCCAGTCTTTTCAGTTTTAGATTCAGATTGTTCTTCTTACAGGAAAAACCTTACATATTTGGGTTCAATCCACGAACCTGGTGCTTCACCCCTTAAAGGCCCTTGAACTCTGGTTAGGGATCCCCTCCTCATCGTTGCATCTTCTTCATGCAGGTAAATACCTCAAGGACTCTCTCCTTCTCTTCTTTTACAATATAAAAAAGGATGCTTCGGTGCCTGTTTCCCTTCGTCTGCGGGGAGGTGTAGTAGGGAAAACCTTTGCAGCCAAGGGTTTCTCTTACAAAGAAGCGGTTAATGCTCAACCCTCCAATCAACCTGCTGATCCCCCGGAGGCTCCCAAGCCTTTATTGACATACAAAATGGAGGAGGTGCCTTCAGTAGAAATCTCCCACCTGGATCTGGAAGAGCAACTGCAGTTCTATGTAGAAAATTCTTTCATTTGCAGATTAAATGGCCTTTGTCCCCGCAAAAAATATTTATACCAATGGATTCACTCCACTTGGACTAAAAACTGCAAGGTCATTCTTTGGTCCAAGTGCTTCTTTATCGTTATTTTTCTTGTAGCAAGGAATACCAAATAGCCCTCATAGGTGGTCCTTGGTTCTGGGGAAAAGAACGAGTATTCCTAACCCCCTAGTTCCCAGACTTTGATCCCTCCACAGTGGTCATCACCAAACTTTCGATTTGGTTAATGCTTCCTAACTTAACTTCTCAACATTGGCACTGTGCGGTCTTCCAAGCCATTGGAAACTCTCTGGGATGCTTTCTTGCTACAAATCCCTTGAGAGGCCTAAAGGGACTCTACACCTATGACATAATATGTGTCGAGATTGACATCAGCAAAGGCTTATTTGACCAAATCATTCTCAAAGTCAGTGATTTCTCTTGGTCACATACTTTAGACTATGAAAACACAGTGTTCCGCTACCGAAATTTCCATCAAATCGGTCATCTTCAGAATTCTTGCACCCTATTTCTAGCCCATCAAAAAAGCAGCACTTGCAAACCGAAAGATAAAAGCTGGAAACCCTTTGATCTACCTCCAATTGAAGACAGTGAGTCCTCTAGCTCAGATGATGAAGCATGTGAAACAGATGATGAGGATGCAACTTATAAAAAAACACATTCCTTGAATATCCCTGATAGGCCCATTTCCCCCTCGAATCTTCATAAACGTATGCACGAGTCCAAATCCTCTGACTTGGATAAATATTTTCTTCCTTTAATCAACAACAATCTTCAATTGGTTTCAACCCACTCGCCCCCTAACGGCTAGGTTAAAGTCACAAAAAATAAAGGAAAGAAAATTTGTATCACATACTCTAACCACTCTAAATAGAGCTCTCTGTCTATCTACATGGCTCCTCCTGTTCTTCTTCTGCTTCTCTTGACAACATCATGAAACCGTGGTGGAATGATAAATTCTTCATGCTCCCCAAGTTTCTTGATTCTCTTGATTGTAACTCCTTATGTACTATGAGCTTTTAATAAAACCAATCCTTCTTAATTTACAAAAAAAAATTATTATTATTTATATTTTATTTATATATTATATACATAAAGAAAAGATGAAGGATTTTTAAAATTATGGCCATTTTTATGATAGTGATTTTTGACAAGAGAATATATTGAGAAACCCCTTTGGGTATTTTAATAGCATTCATCCATATTGGTTCATTATATATTTTTTTCATTCATCTTGGATGTTTCAAAATGGAAAATTTGGAGGAATTAGCTTACAAGACCATTTTTACCAATGGTGGCCCACTTTGGCTAATTAGGGTGTCAAACATTTTGCAAGTTGTTTAAGGAATTAAATTACATGTTTTAGGGGGTTAAGCTTATTTTCTTAAGTGTTGCATTTTTTTTCATTATTTTACATAGATATATTTTTCCAGTGATGTAATAATTTCATCACTTGGAATTCGTATGCAAACGTTATCCTAGATGGAAGTTGGCCTTCTAATTTTAACAAACATGATTTGAGAGACTATCACATCTTCCCCCATTATTGATGGAAAAGAGTCTACACACATGACCATGATGAAGAATAATCTATAAGAATTTATATTCTAACTCTAGTTAAGACTCAAAGGAGTCAAAATTAACCATTAGTAGGATATTGAGTAGTGTTATAACCTGACCACTAGGAGGAAAAGGGGTTGCATTCTATTTGAGTGCATTTTGTTCCATAGATTTTTCTTTTTAGAAAAGAGTGGATAGGAAGAGAAAAAATAGAGGGTACTTATGTGTTGTAGAATAAAATGGGCCATAAGCCTCACCTTTTTCTACTTACATCCATTTTCCATTCATAGGAAGTGAGTAGAGTAGCCTCATCCTCTAACTAGGCTTTCCCCCAAAAGTGTTTCTAAAATTATATCTTGTGCCAATTGTGCTTTGTGAGTTTTATTTTTGCATAGTTATAATTTCCATGTATACATTATAAATAATAATGAATAGATCTATAAATGTAAGGAGGTACAAACCCGCATATTATAAATTTCAAATTTTCTAATATAATCTTAATATATATTTTGTGATGAACTCTCGAATGGACTATACATAGCATTTTAGGATCATATTTTGAGTATATTTTGGGGATTTGTAGGGATCTATATCAACTAATATGAAAACCGAAAACCCTTAATCATGGCCGATGAATATGTGAATAATCCTCATGATCCCATAAGGGAGAGATTTGTGTGACCAGACGCATAAGTCACAAATATAGACCATAATGTGAGCTTTCTCATTATTCCCCTGATCAATAAGCTTGGGATGCTTAGAGAAAATGTAGGTTCTAACTTGGATGTTGGATCAAAGGGGAAATCAATAGGTCAGGAAGATCTATAGTAGGAGCCTAAGAACAAACAAAAAAATCATCAACCTAATTTGATATTTATGAACCATTCATAGTACCTATTAAAAATGGAAATGGAGGTCTAAATGAATATGTAGCAAGGTGATATTGAGGCACTAAATTTAAATCATTCATTGCAATAATGAGAATATTATTTTAGTGTTCATGATATAGGTGAAAAATAAAATATTTTGTTTACTCAGCTAAAATTAGAGGGTCATGCCATAACCTAGTGTAAAATAAGCATGGATACCTTGAGGTTGGAGGGATATGCTACAATGACAAAGTGGGAGCATTTGAAAAACCTAATAAAATCACAATTTGTGATATCCCTATTTTACTGCTTTTATTTAGAGAGTTGAAAATCCTAAAGGTTAAGTGGACCTAAAGGAAAACTATATGTGTGGACATATTACTTTAATTAATAAATGTGGAATTTTAACTATTGTGCAAAGACTAGAGTAAATTGGAGACCAAGATTTCAAGTCCATGAGGATGGAAGTAAATCCAAAGACTTTCTCAAAATCTCCAAAAATCCTTGGAGAAAATATAATAAATTAAATATATTATATTGGAGACAAAAATCTAAAAGATACCTCAATAAAGTAGAGATTTACGGAGAATAGGTGAAATAAAAGTACAAAGAGGAAAAATTTAGTTTTAAAGATATTTTGTGGAAAAAACAAAAGTAAAGCCTAGGTTAAAGGAAAACAGAATCCTGATTTAATTGGATGCAGTTATGGAAACATGATGAGGGGAAAGTATGCTTAAATAAGCTATTCCAGGGTAGACAAGAGGTTTTCTGCACCTTGGAGGAATTGGTCTGTACTCGGGGGGAGCTATGGATGAAAGCTCAAGGTTGGGTGGAAAATATTCTTTACCAGAATTGGTATGCACAATTATTATATTTTATCTTGTTATTTTGTTGTTATGATGATGATGATTGGATAAGAGTAAATGTGTTTTAATTAGGAAGATAAGTGGAAAATTATATCTTATGAAATATCAATTTGTACAATAAATTATTTTGTTCTTGAGAGTGAAGTGTCTAATGTATTTAGCAAAAACATAACTATAGCACATTTAGTTGTAGTTCTATATAGTTACATAGTCTAGTTAAATTAGTTAACCAAGAATCAGAATGTCTAAACCCAACAATAACGGTTTAAATCTGATGTTAGGTTTGTGATAATTAAAATATTACAAGCATAACATAAATAATCATGAGTGGAGAATATTCTAAAGATGTTAATAGAAAGATGACACATAATTAGTTATTTTTGTAAACAATGAAGAAACAAAGATATGTACAGTGGAATTTATTAGTAAATTAAGAAAAGAATATTGTGTACAAACTAGGTATAAAAACCCATACTATACATAAAACATAGAAATCAATACACATCCACTTACTTATTATGCTGCAAAAAGAAATATACTATCATTTTACATATAGAGATACTATATGTGCAATAAAATTATCAATACCAATATCAGCTATGAATTATGCCTAAGTGAGGCATGTAGTTGAAATACTATAAAGAACTTGGAAGCCATGTATAAAATTATTACATGGATGGAATTTCATCAAATAAATGAGAACATAAATATGTATTATTATTCATAACAAATGTCAGTTTTCACTGTCACAGTTATATTTATTGTAAGTCCCTTGTTTTTTATATTAATTACATATTGTATACACGAATAAATATCATTAAATTTTGCGGGTTGAATTCTATGAATGAGAACAACCAACCTATAAATAGACGAAACCAAATTAATTGTCAATTCTTTTGAGAAAGAAGGAAAATTTAATTGTGTTGTAAATTGCGAGATGTGTAATACCTTTATAACAAATCCATATAAAGAGTGGTTAGATTTATATCTACTAGAAAAATTAAAATATATATACAGAATATGGAAAATTATCAATATCAGTCAACATATGAATATACCTTAGTCGTCAAGCTTGAGGTAATGAAGTTTCTTCTGTACATGAAACAAGAAAATTAAATATGCTTTTCAATATGGACAACTGAGAAGGAAGTTATAATTCTGTAAAAGTATTGGAATTATAGAAAATGAATTACCTAAGTTATGGGTGGAAACCATATACTGAGTATTTGATGTGAATCTATTAATGGTACAGAAACAGGAAAATAGGAGTTTCTTGTGTAACAAAACATTTTTTTAATCTGGGAAATCAACAAAATGATCATTACTGTCATAACATAAGTATTCACATTTATTTTATTATTTATTAGTATTCTGAATGTTTATATAGTTTTATAAGATAGACAAAATATATATAACAAGAATGTAAGTAATGATTCAATAGAATACATATAGATGGACCAAATTAAAACATATATTCCATAAATTGGAAATATATATAATTCGACTTCAGTAAACTAACAAGGACAAAGTCACGCCATTAAATCCAATTATGTGGTATACAGAGATTATAAATGTATTACAAACATGAAGGATTTAGAAAATTCATTTTAAAGAATTGAATTACAATTCATTTTAACAATACTGTGGGTTGTATGGATAAAATGAAACCGAATTAACCAAAATTGTTGAGTACAAACGAGGGTTAATTAAATTGTGGAAAATAGATTAAATATATTACAAAAGTTGAAAAATCTCAAATATATGTGCGTGAATCAAAAGAATGCCGAAGAAAAATAATGTATCTCAGAGATGAGAAGCTACTTAAATGTGAAGATGTAGGAGAATACAAAGAACAACATATTCAATACAATATCACATAGTGGCTGTAACAATAGAAAATTATCGAAAGTTAACTCCAAATTGAAACTATTAAATCCTATGCATACAGGAAACATTTACGAATTCCATAATGAATAATAATAAAACTTTGAATTGGAATGGTAAATTCAATACAGATAGTCAAAAACATAATAAAAAATCTCTAGAAAAGAAAACAAGTGATAATACGGAGAAACAACCAAACGAATTCATAACTCAGTAGAAGAGTATAAAAATTGGGGGAAAAACATTAAAACGATTTGTACAGTGCAATCATTGTAAAATATCAAAGACAAACTTCAAACTAACAACGTAGAGCTCAGTCAATACCATTTCATGAATGAGCTAAAATGCAAGAATGAAACGTAACAATGCAAAGAGGGAAACCAAAATTTTATAATGCTTAAGAAGGGAAGTGTAGGAACTGTGGGACATGTGCCTAACTTACCTATGTTACGAAATATTTGGTATTACCTCATGGTTTCACTGTGAACATTCTTGAGGATCCTATCTCCTTCAAGGTGGAATCTGCATGGAACTCCCCTGTTCAAAAACATAGATGCAGAGAGAAGGTTAATACGTTGAATGTCACACACTACGAGCTTAGAAATTATAATAAGAAAAATGACTCCTGTAATAATTTACGAATATAAATCAAATAATCAGAAAAAATAAAGAGGTTAATGAAGTTACTATAGTCGTAAATCATGACTGCGAGGCAAAAATTGCAGAGGGAATCCATTAATGTTACTAAAATTACAGTAAAAGAATGAGAGATGAAACCATCACATGGAACTTAACAAATGAAAAATGGAATGAAGTAAAATGAATACATTAAACCCTAGTCACGATTGATAGAGGGAAGGAGTACGAGTTGATCTCAACCATCCCATGACAAGAGATCTTACCTCCACCTATTAACGAAATTAATATGCCCATGTGATCTAGATAAGACGTAATACATCCCATTTAATCGACAAGAGCATCAAATAAAGAAAACTTTAAATATTGGCATGGTACGTTATCTTAACACTTTAATTGGAGATACGATGAAATCCATGGAGGTATGGTCAAAATCTGAAAACTCATTAAATTGAGAGCATGGCATATAATCATTAAACGACTCATACGTAAATCATAAAAATCAAAATTGCTATTATAAAGTCTGTGTAGGCGTGGTAGCAAGGTTTATGGCAAGGGACCATATACGTATTCATATTTCAATACTAGTGATAGCTAAATATAGTTAAAACAAGTGATGGGGTGCATGGCATAGCGAGGAAATCCTCCATGGGGATTATTCTTATATGTCGAAATGAAATCCATTTAAGTATGGCGATGCATAGTTTTAATATTATCCAAGACTTAAGGTAATTAAGATAAGGTGTGTATAATAGGATTTGAATTCCCTTATTATATTGCAAATTGATAGACCTATGGTAGCACATAGGAGAATAAGTATAAGTCAAATTAGAATGTAGTGATACATGTCTCATAGGTGACTTTAATATTTATAAAATTTCATTAGGTTAAGAGATATAACTACAAGGGTAGAGTTGGGGAAAGTATATAAGAATGGATAAAATAATAGTAATGAAAATTATTAGAAGGGCATACCATAATATACATTAACATAAAGATATGAATGCCATGAGAATGAGATAGAATTATTGATACATTAAAGGAGTAAATACATAAATATAATTCTATTAGTATGCATGTCATTATATACATAATTCTGAAAATAATTATGTCGTATTGAATATTCTAATGATAAAAAGTAAAATCTTTAATGAGATGTTGTAGGAGGTGTCAGCGACGAAACTAAATTAATTCAATGACTGTAAAAGAAGTACAAGGTTAGAAATAGAAAAAAAATAATTGGGTAAGTATAGTTGTTACAAATGGTATCAGAGCCCATGTTGAATACACTGGGCCTATGTGCCCCCACACAGAATAACCAAAAATTATGTTGATGTAAATTATAAGAAAAAAAATCATTATAGAATATGATGTATTAATTTATTGTTGTGTAAAATGATTTAAGTGCAGAAATAGTACAACTGCTATTATGAATGAAGAAGGAGAGTTGTACGTGGATCTAGGGAGTTAGAGAAATCTACCAGATCAAAATGCTCAATTTCTAGACATGATAAGAGATATGCAATGAGAAATGCTTCGCTGAGAACTAGGAATGAACGATCGTCGCAAGCCTGTGAATAACAAGAAAGGTCGATCAAAGAGTGAACCTCAAGGTCTAGTCACGAAAGTGAAGACCATGGAAAAAAGATGAAAGAAGCTAAAACCAACTTAGAAGGATCTGAGGGTGGGGAAGCATCTGGACATCATTCCAGAAGAAAAAGGAATTGGAAGGAGAATTTTGGAAAATCAAACCTCCAAATTTTGATAGTGAAAAGGAGGAGGATGCAGAAGCTTGGCTTCTGAACATGGTTAAATACTTCCAGGTATATGAATATAGAAGTAACCTAAAAGCCATATTGGAAATTTACCAACTGCAGCGTAAAGCCAATCTTTGGTGGGAAGAAACACAAATGGTACATGTGTTAGATGAAAAAATTGTTACATGGGAATACTTTCAAGGAAAATTTAAGTTTGGGTACCTGAATGAGATATATTATGATGATAAAGCCAAATAATTCCTTGAGCTAAGATTGGGACATCTCACAATTGATGATTTTGTGACCAAATTCACTAATTTACATTGCTATGTGCCTCATATCATAGAGGAAAATGCGAAAGTACAACGATTTTTAAACTGCCTACCTACTATTTATAAAGAGAGAATCGAATTTGAAAATCCAAAAACCATGGATGAAGCTAATTATAAAGAAAGAGTATGCTATCAGTAGTTAAAAGGAAGAAATGATCAGCTGAAAAATTGGAAAAACAAAGAGAAAGGGAAACGTGACTCAAAAATAGTAAAACCAACATATTTGAAAATTTTTGGGAAAAACCACCAAAGGAAGAAATTTAATAAAACTAGAGAAAACCAACCAGCACAGTTACATACTGGGTCTACGCAAATGGATGTAAACAACAAAAGGTAAAGTGCTATAAAAATGAAAGAACCACTAAAGTGTTGGGGATGTGGAGAACCTCAACAGTTACATGATTATCCTCATAGTACAGTTCAGAACATTCAAGTGTTACGAGAGGCAACTACAGTAAATGAATTTTTTCAAAACATTCCTAGGATCAGTGCTGCACTTGAAGATCACCAGGCAGAATGCTAATCAACCATGATAGAAATCGAAGTTATGATTGTTGAACAACCTTCTTATTTTTTGATAGATGCAAGAAAAATTTTAAGTTATGTCAGTCCATAGATGGTGGAAAATTCCAAGTTAAAATCAGAAAAATTTCAGCAAGCATGGTTAGTGTAGTTAGCTACAGGAACAAAAAGAAAAGTGACACATAAATTTCTAAAATCTGATGTAAATTTAAATTGGTATGAAACTCAAAGTCATTTAAATATCTTGCCTCTAGGATCATATGACTTGTTAGTAGAAATGGATGGGTTACAGAAGCATAAAGAAATAGTAAATTTCTTAGATAAAACAATTCATCGTATTGATGATGAGGGAAGAGCTATTATAGTGAAAGGAAAACCAAAACCAATATCTATAAGAAAAATTTCTGCATTACAGCTAAAAAGGACAACAAGAAAGGGTTTTTAAGTGTATGGTGTACAAGTGAAAGAATTGGGACAGAAAACTGAAAAAGAGGTTGTAGAAAATATATCAGTAATCAGACCATATACCCCCTAAAAGAGAAATTGATTTCTCAATTAAATTAGTACGAGGAGCTACATCTGTCTCTAGAGAACCCTGTAGAATGAGTACTCTTGAACTATTAGAGCTGAAAATGCAATTGCAAGAGTTATAGATAGAGGGTACATCAGACCAAGTGTGTCTCCTTGGGAAGCACCAGTACTATTTGTTAAAAATAAAGATGGCATATTCAAAATGTGCATAGATTACAAACAGCTAAATAATTTGACTATTAAGAATAGATATCCACTGCCAAGGATAGATGACTTATTTGATCAAGTGAGAGGAGCCACTATCTTCTCAAAGATTTATTTAAGAACAAGATATCACCAACTCAAAATTAAGGACAAGGACATTAATAAAAAACATCCAAAACTAGATATGGACATTATGAATTTGTAGTCCTACCCTTTGGACTTACTAATGCACCTGCTACATTCATGTATTTAATGAATAGTGTATTGCAAAAGTATCTAGACAAGTTTGTACTAATTTTCATTGATGATATTTTGGCGTACTCCAAAAATGAATAAGAACACAGAGAACATCTCAGAATAGTACTACAAACACTTAGATAACATACATTATATGAAAAATTCAGCAAATATGAATTTTACAAGGATAAAATTTATTATTTGGATCATGTGATTTCAAAGGATGGCTTAGCAGTAGACCTAAAGAAAATACAAGAAATAATGGATTGGCCTGTACCCACTGATGTCCCAGCCATACGATCCTTTATGGGTATTTCTGGATACTTGTGTAGGTTTATGGAAGGATTTTTAGCCTTATCCTACCCTATTACTTCCTTACAGAAAAATTGAGTGAAGTTTAAATGGAGAGGAAAGTGTCAAAGTAGTTATTAACAATTAAAACTAAAATTAACTACTGCACCCATATTGAAAATTTCTGATCCAAACCAAGAATTTTTAGTGTGTACAGATGCATGTGTGGATGGGTTAGGAGGAGTTTTTCTTCAAGGTAATTTAGTAATAGCATATGAGTCAAGAAAATTGAACAAACATGAACAAAATTATACTGTATATGACTTAGAACTAGTTTCTGTGAAACATGCCTTCAATATGTGGAGACATTATATGTTGGGAAATAAGTTCATACTAATGACAAATCACATGTCTAAAATACTTCTTTACTCAACCAGATTTAAATGTTAGACAAGCTATATGGTTATCTTTCCTTAGTGATTTCGATATGGAAATCAAACACACTAAAGGAAAAGAAAATAAGATTGTTGATGCATTGAGTAGGAATGAGCATAACATTTTGACCAATGCAGGAAGTAATGTGATATTTAAAATAGAAGAACTGATACAGGAAGTGTTGATGCAAGACCAACAATATGTGAAATTGCAAGAGAAATTGAAAAAAACCGAAGTTGTGGGATATACTAAAAACCAGAAAGAACTGATGGGATAGAGAAGAAGAAATTAAAGAGAAATATCCATCATTGTTTGAGAAGTAAACTGATATTTTGCAACACCAAGGATGATGTTTTGTTTTAGAGGGGGAATATGTAATATCCCTATTTTACTGATTTTATTTAGATAGTTGAAAATCATAAAGGTTAAGTGGACCTAAAGGAAAACTATATGTGTTGACATATTTTTTAATTAATAAATGTGGAATTTTAATTATTGTGTAAAGGCTAGAGTAAATTGGTGACCGAGATTTCAAGTCCATGAGGATGGAATTAAATCCAAATACTTTCCCAAAATATCCAAAAATCCTTGGAGAAAATATAATAAATTAAACATATTATATTGGAGATCAAAATATAAAATATACCTGGAAAGTTACTAAGAGGTGAAATAAAACTAGAAAGAGGAAAAGCTAGTTTCAAAGAGCTTTTGTGGACAAAACAAAAGTAAAGCCTAGGCTAAGGGAAAACAACATCCTAATTTAACTGGACGCAGTTATGTAAACTTGTTGAAGGGAAGGCAAGCTTACATAAACCATTCCTGGGTACACAAGAGGTTGTCTAGACCTTAGAGGAATTGGTCTCTGCTCATGGGGAGCTATGGATGAAAGATAAAGGTTGGGTGGCAAACAGTCTTTACCATAATTGGTATGGACAATTATTAAATTTTGTCTTGGTATTATGTTTTTATGATGATTAAGGTTAGATAAGAGTAAATGTGTTTTAATTAGGAAGATACGTGGAAAATTATATCTTTTGAATTATCCATCTGTATAGTAAATTATTTTATTCTTGAGAGTGAAGTGTCTGATGTATTTAACAAAAAAACAACTATAGCAGGTATAGTTGTAGTTTTGTATAGTTACATAGTCTAGTTAACAAACAATCACAATGTCTAAACCCAATTATAAGGGTTCAAATATGTTGTTAGGTTTGTGATAATTAATATATTACAAACAATCACAATGTCTAAACCCAATTATAAGGGTTCAAATATGTTGTTAGGTTTGTGATAATTAATATATTACAAGCATAAAATAAATCATTAGGAGTGGAGAATATTCTGAATATGTGAGTAGAAATATGACACATAATTAGTTATTTTTGTAAAGAATGAAGAAACAGAGATATGTACAATGGCATTTATTAGTAAATCAAGAAGAAAATATTGTGTACAAACTATGTATAAAAACTCATATTGTACATAAAACATAGAAATCAATATACCATCACTTAATTATTATGTTGAAAGAAGAAATATAATATCATTTTACATATACATGTACTATGTGTACAGTAAAATTATAAATACCAATATCAAATAGGACTTATGCCTAAGTCATGCACGTAGTTGAAATACTATAAATAACTTAGAAACCGTGTCTAAAATTATTAAGCGGATGCAATTTAATCCAATAAATGAGAACAAAATATGTATTAATATTCATAATAAAATGTGAGTTATCACTGTCACAGTTATATTGACTGAAAGTCCCTCCATTTTTATATTAATTACATATTTCTACATGAATAAATATTATTGAATTCAATGGGCTAAACTCTGTGAATGATAACAACCAACCTGTAAATAGATGGAACCAAATTAATTTTCAATTCTTTTGAGAAACATGGCAAAATTAATTGTGTTGTAAACTGTGAGACGTGAAATACATGTATAACAAACATATATAAAGAGTGGTTAGATTTATGTCTAATAGAAAAATTAAAATAAATATACATAATATGGAAAATTGTCAATATCAGTAAACATATGAATATACCTTAGTCACCAAGCTTGAGGTAATGAAGTTTCTTCTGTACATGAAACAAGAAAATTAAATATGCATGTTAGTATGGACAACTGAGAGGGAATTTAGAGTTATGTAATAGTATTGGAATTATAGAAAATTAATTACATAAGTTATGGGTGGAAACCATATACTGGGTATTTGATGTGAATCCATGAATGGTACAGAAGCAGGAAAAGAGGAGTTTCCTGTTTAACAAAGAATTTTGTTAATATGGGAAATAAAAAGAATGATCATTACTATCATAACAGAAGTATTCACATATATTTTATTATATATTAGCATTTTGAATGTTTATACAGTTTTATAAGACAAATAGAATATTTATAACAAAAATGTAAGTAATGATTCAATAGAGTACATATAGAGAGACTGAATTAAAATAGATATTCCATAAATTGGAAATATATATAATTAGACTTCAATAAACCAATGAAGATAGAGTCACACAATTAAATCATATTCTTTGGTATACATAGATCATAAATATATTACGAACTTGAAGGATTTAGAAAATTCATTTTAATGAATTGAATTACAATTTTTTTTAACAATATTGTGGGTTGTATGGAGAAACTGAAACTGAGTTAACCAAAATCATTGAGTACAAACTAGGGTTAATTACAATATGGAAAATATATTAAATATATTATGAAAGTTGCATAATCTCAAATATCTCTGTGTGAATTGAAAGAATTCCAAAGACAAATAATGTATCTCAGAGATGAGAAGTGAATTAAATGTTGATACATAGGAGAACACAGAGCACAATGTATTCAACAGAATATCACACAGTGACTGTAACAAGAGAAAATTTAGGAAAGTTAACTCTAAATTGAAACTATTAAATCCTATGCATACAGGAAACATTTACTAATTCACTAATGAATAATAAGAAAACCTTGGTTTGGAGTGGTAAATTCAAGAGAGAGAGTAAAAAATGTAATACGAAATCTTTGGAAAAGAAAATGAGTGATAACGTAGAGAAACAGCCAAACAAATTCATAACTCAGCAGAAGAGTATAAAAATTGGGGAAAGAACGTTAAAACAATTTGTATAGTGCTCAATTAGTAACAATGTAGATCTTAGTTAGTACCATTTCATGAATGAGCTAAATTGCAAGAATGAAATAGAACAATGCATAGAGGGAAACTGTAATTTTATAATGCTTAAGAAGGGAAGTGTAGGAATTGTGGGATGAGTGCCTAACTTACGTGGTTATGAAATATTTGGTATTACCTCATGGATTCACTGTGAACATTCTTGAGGATCCTCTGTCCTTCAAGGTGGAATCTACATGGAAATCCTCTGTTCAAAAAACATAGAGGTAGAACGAAAGTTAATACATTGAATTCCACATAGTAAAAGCTCTGAAATTATAACAAGAAAAACGACTGGTGTAACAATTTATGAATATAAATTGAAATACTGAGAAAAAATAAAGAGTGAATGAAGTTACCGTAGTCATAAATTGTGACTGTGAGGAAAAATTTCAGAGGGAAGCCATTAACATTACCAAAATTACAGTAAAAGAACCAGATCCGAAACCCTCTTATGGAACTTGACAAATGAAAAATGGAACGAAGTAAAATGAATACATTAAACCCTAGTCACGATCGATGGAAGGAAGGAATACGAGTTGATCTCAACTTTCGAATTAATAGAGATCTGAACTCCACCTCTTAATGAAATTAATATGCCCATGTGATCTAGATAAGACATAGTACATCCCATTTAATCGACGACAGCATCGAACTAAGTAAACTTTAAATATTGGCATGGTACGATGTCTTAATACTTTAATTGGAGATAAGACGAAATCCATAGAGGTATGGTTGAAATCTGAAAGCACATTAAATTGAGAGCATGGGATATAATCATTAAACAACTCATATGTAAATCATAAACTCAAAATTTCTATTATAAATTCTGTGTAGGCACAGTGGCAATGTTTATGGTAAGGGACCATATACGTATTCAAATTTCAATACTAGTGATAACTAAATATAGTTAAAACAAGTGATGGCGTACATGGCATAGGGAGGAAACCCTCCATGTGGATTATTATTATATGTCAACACGAAATTCATTTAAGTAAGGTGATGCATTGTTGTAATATTATCCAAGACTTAAGATAATTAAGATAATTCGTGTATAATAGGATGTGAATTCCTTTATTATATTATGAATTAATAGACCTATTGTAGCACATACGAGAATAAGTATAAGTCAAATTAGAATGTAGTGATACCTGTCTAATAGGTAATTTTAATATTTATTAAAGTTCATTAGGCTAAAAGATATAACTAGAAGGGTAGAGTTGGGGAAAGTCTACACGAATGGATAAAATAATAGTAATGAAAACTATTATAAGGGCATACAATAATATACATTAAAATAAAGGTATGAATGCCAAGATAAAGACATAGAATTATTAATACATTAAAGGAGGAAATACCTGAATATAATTCTATTTGTGTGGATGCCATTATATGCATAAATTTGAAAAATAATTATGTCGCAATGAAGATGCTAACGATATAAAGTAAAACATTCAATGAGATGATATAAGAGGTGGTTTAGTGACAAAACTAAATTAATTCAACGACGAAAAAAGTACAAGGTTGAAACAAAAAGAATATTTTTTGGGGTAAGCAAAGTTGTTACACAGTAAAACCCCATGTTTTAGGTATAGGACTAATGGATTATGTGGTATTATTTCAAGTGAAAGTAGGTGTAGAGTATGCTCACTACCACTATAGTGGTTTGAAGCGAAAGGAGGATTGGTAGGCTTCTAAGGAGTGGGAAAAAAAAGCATAAAGAGGGAAGATATGCTCACTACCACTACAACCACTGCAACATTTAAATTCATGTAGTAGAGAAGTGTTAGAAGTTGGACTAGAGCTTAAACCCATGAATGAAAAAAATGATGTAAAGGAGGAGAACCTCGCGGCCAATGATTCAATAAAATAGGTTGAAATAAACTTGAAAGTGGATGAGGATATCATATAAACATAAATGCAGAAAGAGGTGAATCTGATTAGTATTCGAAAACAAGAAGAGAACAAATCAAGAAGACAATTGAAGAGTAGTATTCAAAATCTAGACTCTTCCATATAAAGATACAAGTCAAGAAGAAAAATATTAATGATTTATTTAATTCATTATCATAGGAAAAATTTATTGCACACGAGTTCACTAAAATAATAGGATTGGAATTTCATGATCCTCAATATCCATATCCATTGGGATGCATAAAAAAGGATACATAAATAAAGGGAACCGAACAATGTAAACTTATATTTTATATCAAAATTTATTTTATTGATGAAGTATAAGTAGATGTAGTTCCCCTTGACTGTTGTTTAGAAGTCCCTATATGTACATATGTGATGCAATATTCATATGGGGAGCCAACTAATATAGCATCATCAAGGATGAAACTTCCTTCACTATTAATGTACACAAATACAAGTCTAAAATATCATTAGTGGGTGCCAAGCAAGCCAACAAACCTATCCGTTCTAATAAGAAGTGTGTTTTACTATTTTTAGTAGAAAATTAGTATATAGAAGAGTTAGTGAGATAAAATACTTCTGTTGAGGTGGGTGTGTTAAGAAACATAAATATAATTTTAAAGGGTTGCTTCAGAAATACACAGATGTGTTTCATCAACCTAAGAGAATACCTCCCAATATGGAAGTGGAGAAAACTATCCATTTGTTGCGAGACTCCCCATTTCCAAACATTGTGTTATATAGATAGTCCATTATATAAGTGACGTGAATAACCAATTGTAGTAGATACATTAATAGGTTTCATTTGACCAAGTACATCACCATGTGGGTCACCCATCATAATTTTTCCAAAGTAGGGTGTGAATTGGTGGATGTGTATTGATTATAAGGTGTTAAAAAAATTATATTCAAGAATAGGTACCTTTTTCCTAAGACAGATGATCTACTAAATAAGTTGTAGAAGGGAAAATATTTCACCAAACCAGAATTAAAAACAAAATATCATCAGCTTCAAGTGAGAGAAGAATATACATATAAGATTACCCTCGAATCTTGGAAAGTTTTGTATGAATAGTTATTCATGTCATTTGTCCCATGTAATGCACCATCTAGGTTAATGAGGTTAATGAATGATATACTGTTCCATTTTATATATTCATTTTTTGTTTCCTATTTGGATGATTTACCGGCATATAGTGCTACTTGGGAGGAGCACATATCATATTTGATTCAAGTACTAGATACATTAAAGAATCACCAAAAACTAGAAAATGTCAAGAAGTGTCAATTTTCACAACAATATATGGTGTATATTGGTTATGTTATAGGTGTATGAGACTTGATGATAAATATTACCAATATGGAGACCATCATGACGTGGTTCTTGTTGACTAATTTTTTAGACGTTATGATTTTTATTAGGGTATAAAAAAACCTTAGAAAATTCGTGGTAGAAATTTTACTCCATGCCATCACAACAAGTGGAGATAGTTTTAGATGGGGAAAGGGTTAGCAAAGTTCCTTTGAGGAGTTAAAGAAGAATATTTGTCAAGCATAAATTCTGACATTACCAAACCTGTAGCAACCCTTTGAGGTGGAGACAAATGTAAGTGAGCATGTTATGGGAGTGGTATTGATGTGGGAGGAGAGACCTATATGCTATGATTTTGAATTATTTTATGGGGTACTTCTTAACTACCCTACCTATGAAAAGGAACTCTGTTGCAAGCTATGAAGAATTGGAAAAAATATCTTATGGGAAAAGGGGCAATAATCCACACGAGTTTTCAACCACTAAAGTACTTACAAACCCAAAGTAAGATACAACAAATAAGGAATTACAAGTGGGTGGGGCTTTTATAATAGTCTCATTTAGTGATCAAGTATAAGAATGAAAACATGAACAAATTAGCCGACATTCATTCAAACTCACCCACACCAAAAATGACAACTTTGGTAACTTTGGAACACATGAATTCATTCATCCATGATGCATATAGGGAGTCATATTCAAAGGATGAGGAATTAAAGTAGGTATTTTAGCAACTTCGGGGTGAGATTCATATGCATGATGGTTACAATGCAATTTACTACCATCTTTAGGATGGGTAACTCTGTATGTTGGATAAGTTATGTGTTCCAAAAGGTGAGAAACTGTAGTTTATTAGAGAGGTTCACACCTCCAATTTGGAAAGGTACTATGGTGTACGTAATACAATGACCAACTTGCATAGGTATGTATATTTACCAAGAGGGTATAACAATTATCTAGGCTCATAATAGGATCATGCTTTATTGTACTAGTAATAACAAAAGATGAAACAAGGTTTATATCATCACTTGCATGTACCCACTCCTCCTTCAGAGATACTTTCCATGGAATTTCTCGGACGTTCACCAATAATTAGGAAGGGACATGACTACATATTTGTTTTCATTGATAAGTTCAACAATATCTATGTTTTGATTCCCTATAAAAATACCATAAGTGAGAAAGAAGAAATGAAATTTTTATTTTTTCAAGTCTAGGTGGACTTTCTGATACCAAGGAGCATCATTTCAAACAACGAAATAATATTTCTCACTTTTATTTCAACTACATTTTGGGAGAATATGGGCACGAAGTTGAAGAGGTTTACAACATTCCCCAAATAAATGACTAGACAGAGGTTGTCAATGAGACTTTAGTGCAAATTTTAAGGGTTTATAATTAGAATAATTTGAACACCTCAGATGAAATTATGGTATATATATAAGATTCTTATATATATAAATTCACACTTCTACTAATAAATCCCAATTTGGAACATTTGTTGGATATATACCACCTTGCCCTTTGGATATTTCATATGGGTAGCAAGGAAGAGTGAGGGAGGATCTTACATGGAATGCCCTATGTGTAGAAAAAATTGTGGAGAAGATTAGATAAATTCATATATTTGTACAAGAGACATTGATAAAGTCATAGGAAAACTATGAGTCCAGGCCTGATCAACATAGGATAGAGAGGCCATTCATAATGGGTGACAAACTATGCTCACAATTGAATAATTAGAGGCTACATGGTTGTGGTAAGACCATAAAATATATGTAATATGTTCCCTTTCAGATACTGTAAAAAGTGGGAGAGAACACCTATAGACACACTCTACCCCCATACATGTGCATTTACTCAATGATGATTGTAAATAATCTTAAAATCTATGAACCTTCCATGGTAGAGGAGGAACAAGAATATGCCAAACCATCTGTAGAATATTTGACATTAGATGCTCAAGCACAGTTGATAGAGAATATGATTTTTCACATCATCTAGTTATTTCACATTATTAATAATATTTTGGAGTCAATTTTATGTTACATCATGTTAGATGTCCAAGTTGAAGTTGAATTCGAAGATCCATGAAAAATTTATTGATGTGTAATTTGTTATTTCATTAAGGGTCCATGATTAGTGTTACCCAATACCTTAACAAATTATATTAAGTCATGTAATTATTTGAATCACATTGAAGGTCTCAAAATAAATGCATGTCTAGGTTCGAGCTAAAATCAAGAATTTCCTAATTTAAAGATAAATTCAAGATGGAATCTATTAATATGTGAGATCCTAGATTCAAGATATTTTAACTAAACCTAGAATTATCATTTTTATTTAAAAACAATAAGAAGGAAAATAATCTATTTATACCTTAACATTTATTGGTGATAAAATGCAAGTAAATTTTATTTGTAACAGTAAAGTAAGAAATTTAATTTTCAATAATTTACATGAGTAATTAATAATAAAAGAATACCTATATCAATAGCTTGGTTGAGATGTCATTTGATTTCTATTGATATTCTCCTATTGGATTACTCGACTGGATTTACCTCACAGCCAACTATGATTGATTTCCTAGCCCAGGGAACATCCACATGCTCCCTAGCACTCTGAGCCGAAGTCCAAACAGTTTTAGTGTGTCCAAGTTGGAATCAACACCTCCAATACCAAACAAAGACCAAGGATCCTTTCCAATTCTAAACAATACCAGGAATCTCCTCCCCTTCCTCTCATCCTCCTTCCCTTTTATATCTTTTCCTCTCATCCACTTCAACTACTTACCGTTAACTTCATGAATATCCCCTCATCCTTCTAATTTATTGACCTTGAATTTATTACCATATATAGATGTTTTATTCAAAAACAAATGGGAAAAAGACCAAAATGTAGATTTGAGAAAACATATTGGGTGTACAAAATCTAGATATTTGATTTTAGAAATAAATGAGGGTAGGCCACACCTTATCTACAAGTTGAATTGAGAAGACCTATTGGGTTTACAAAATATAGATATTTGATTTTAGAAATAAATGAGGGAAGGGCATACCTTATCTAAGATTTGATTTGAGAAGACATATTAGAAACGAAATAAATAATAAAAGTCATACCAGTAAAAATAAAATCAAATTACAATTTCACAAGTGTACATATTACTCAAAAATTATAAGTCATCATTTACAGATTAATTAAAAACTAATCAAAGTTTTCCTTATGGGATCAAGTGGGGCATTACATACACCCCTCCTTCAGAAAACTTCGTCCTGAAGTTAGAGTGAAAATGACACAACGATTTTGAAAATAATGCATAACAAAATAGAGCTAGATATAGTAGTCAAATTAAGTCAAGGAATGATACCACCTCCCATCAACAGTCTCCAATCTAACTTATAATTTCCTATCCTTCCTAACCTAATTCTACTCCCATCCTATCCATCCTCTACTGCAATATACTATGGCATTGGCTATATTGATATAACCACTGATAAAACTAATATGGTGGAAGCGTCAACTATATCGACCAAACTTCCCTAGTAGGCAACTGGAAATCATCATCACACGTATAGGGGAGCATGTCCATCACTGCCCTCCCATGATTCCAGGCTTGGAGGTTACACGGTGGGAAATGCCACCACGTCTCCTCATAATTAGGTTCAATACCCTAATATGGACCACACTACAACACTGGTTATATACTTTTCATCAATAATCCAGTCAGGTAGTCTTGTCACCTGTATCATTTTATACTTCACACATGTCATAATAGTTCATATAAAGTAGATACAAAATGTAGGAGAGAAATGTACATCATATCATTCCTCATCGGATATGTTAACATTTCCCATTAGAATTGTATATCTTGGTTATCATATAGTTTTTTCCAATCTGCAGGTTAGTTCTCATTCATGCATATACATAAAAACCAATATATATATATATATATATATATATATAAGTGATTTTAATCCACATTTTATGAAGTCCAACATCAATGTCTCAATATTTCACTTCATAAAATCATACTACAAATAAATCTTACATTAAATGAATCACAATTTTGATAAGTCATTCATTAGATAAACCATATCCCCGTCAATCATACGTCAAACAACAATAACTCTGAGAAGTCATACACTAGATAAATCCTAACCAAGTAAGTCGTACATTAAGTAAATCGTACATCAAATAAGTCATACATCAAGTAGATCATACATCAAATAACTCATACATAAAATGTTTTAATCAACAATACCTAATACATCTAATGATTTATATAAGTAGTTTCATATGTCCAAATAAGAAACAACAATATTACATAGCATTCATAAATAAAATAACAAGGAACTACAAATAGAGTCTTAGCATAGGTAGCTATCTAAGTTAAAATGGCATCATATATGCTCGAAAAGCTAGGGGTAGTCACTATGTATAATATTTTCGTCCTCCCAAGTTACAGATATTGGGATGTACTTGTCTTGCTAGATAATATTGGGATGTACTTGTCTTGCTAGATATTATGAGTACATTGTATGGTATTATAAATAATTTATGTTATGTGATGACTTTTATTTTTATTTTTTTTGGGCTTAATCCTATTGGAGATTAAAACCTTGTTGGACAAATTTGGTTTTCTTTGATTAAAACATCAATAATTCTTCCATTTTCTACCGAACTTGCATAAATTTTGTTTTGGCACTAACCTCAGTAAACTTGCATACTTCCATATTTAATTCTATTTAAATTTATACGAAGAGTTACATAAATTATGGTGGGGAGTAGTTCTTGGTAAATATATTTATTTTTCTTTACACAAAAAGAAAGATTCTTCCAAGAAACTCTTAGATTGATGCATATGGAATTTCAACTATTTAATTTTCATGGGCATGTTAATCTAAAATTATGAGTATCACTAATTAATTAATTAATTAGTTAATTTGCATATATATATTTTCTTAAAGTAATTCTTATCTTTGCTAACACTAATACAGCACATGATTCTGAGTTAATTTCCTATGTATGTATTTATATGTATGTCTATTGAATAATATAAACATGTATATTTAACGCAAGTGTTATCACTAAATACCTATTCATAAAAAAATAGGTAAACACACACACACACATATATATATTATTGACAAAACATCTCCTATATGATTTACATTTTCTTGCTAATTATATGAAAATTTCCACATAATTCAATTAACTATGGTTAAAAAGACTAGTAATACTAGTTGTTAGGGGTCAAAACATATATAAATTGCAGACAACATACCAAACACAATCCAATAAATGAAGTGATAATCTAATATACATTAGATTAATAATATATATACATGACTAAATAGGTAGTATTCATATATAAAAGAAAATAATCCATACATATATATATATATATTCTGGAAAATAAAATATATAAACTTATATAACATTACACTCTACTTTATTTATTACAACATTTAATAAATTTTAAATTCTCAATTAATAAAATTAATTATTAATTGGCTTATGGAAAGTTTGATATGGTTTTTGTCCATTCATTCTTTTCCATTTCACTTATTATAACAAAACACTTTATATATGTTATTAATAAAAAACCCTTTTGTTTGTAATAAGATACTATAAAAGTTTCCCATCCCCCATTTTTCCATAGTATAAAATACAACCACCAATCGTTCCATTCTTTCCATGATAGAAAGTTCAAAAGTTTCAAAATAAAGTCTACGAATTCATTCAAAATCACGACCCACCCGATGTTAACCTTAATATGGAAAAAAAAAATAGATGCAGATTTAAGGCCGGAACGACTAACTGCGATTGTGAAGGCCACAATGACTAATGATCACAATCCCAATGCTATCATTCTTGGAAAAATCAACGTAACTCTTGGATTTCAAAACCCTAGTGACCATGGGATGCACAAAGTTCTTGACCAGTCCGTCAGCTCTACCAACCAAGTTGAGGAGATAAGCAAACTTTTAGTAGGTTTGAAAAATATTGTCAACACTGTCAAAAAATTTCTATTGCAGGATAGTGTTAATATCTTTGGAGTAACAAGGATGGGCGGAAGCGGAAAAGCCACTCTTGCATTTGCCCTTTGCAGTGATCTCCAAGTCAAAGATTTCTTCAATAACAACATAATTTACATTACCATTTCAAAGCTTCCCAATGTAACCAACCTTTTGGATATTTTAGAGACTATGTGGGATGAGGTAGTTGGTGGTCAAAGGCCTAAATTCCAGAACAAAGACGATGCACAGATCGATACACATAATAACCTTATGCAAATGCAGAAAGGATATATCGGCGAAATTTGATGGTTTTGGATGATGTTTGATCTGCATCACATTTATAAGCCTTGATGTTTAAAATTTAAGGGTACAAAACAGTTGTCACAACCAAAGAGAATTCCATGTTCTAAACAAAAATGACACTCCTCTTTACAATGTGCCTATGTTGGAGGTTAATGATGCCCTGCCACTTTTTTCTTCTGGGCCTTTGGTCTATCTTCCATCCTAGCAACAGAAGAAGAGGATCTTGTAAAACAGGTTGCAGTAGAATGCAAGGGTTTGCCTCCTTCCCTAAAGGTAATTGGAAGTTGTTTACACAATGCGCTCCGACCGTCTAGGAAAAGTGCTGAGAATAAGCTCCCAAGGGAAAAATATATATCACAATATTACAAAGATAACGTTCTTGATCACTTGAAAATGATTATAGATAACCTTGATGATGAGCCAAGGCAATGCTTTTTGGACTTGGGGGCAATGCTTTTAGAACTTGCTAAAAGAAATCTCCTAAATCTCACAAGCGATCCAAGGTATGGAATTTGTTTATAGTTCTTTAAATTTGTTAACTGTTTTGTTTGTCTTTTTATATATATATTGTTAGACTGAATTGGATTGCAGATTCATAAATATTTTGAAAATTTGATTAACATATCTAAATCGAGCATGCCATTTTTTTCATAAAGAGAGGAACTATGAGCCCACCAAAATAACATAAAATAGAGGAATTATGAGTCCACCAGACTTGCACATGTGGAAAACCTCCTCCAGACACCAGTGGGATTCTGAAAAAGTTTTTTTTTTTTTTTTTTGAGAATATGGATATGCGTATTGTACTGTTCTCAATTGCATTCTTTATGGACAAACTTATCTCTTCCCCTTTCTCTTATGAATACTGGTGATTGCCCTGGGGAACAAAAAGACGTAGATGGGAATGGAGAGGGATAAGATGATTCTCTCTTGCCTGGTATCCAAGATGATATAGCTATGCAATGCCTAGCATGGGCCTCAAGATCATATTATGGTGCCCTTGCCTCTTTGAACACACGTTCTAAGGATCTTGTTCAAAGTGGTTACTTATATCGTTTTAGGAGGTGGCTTGAAATTGTAGAACGTTGGATTTATATTGCTGGCTATTTGGTTGAATGGAAGGCTTTTGACCCTAATCGACAATGGTGGATGAGGTTGCCTAGAATTCCCTCAGATGATTGCTTTAACTTGTCTGATAAAGAATCCTGAGCAGTGGGTACAAAATTATTGGTTTTTGGAAAATAGTTATTTAAATTTTCAATATGAAGATATAGCCTCTTGACACATAGTTGGTTGAGGGGAGCTGGAATGGATTCTCCTCGTTGTCGTTTTGGATCTAGTAGCATTGGAGAGATTGCAATTTTTGCAGGAGGGTGTGACAGAGATGGTGCTCCCAAATCTGCTGAATTATATAATTATGAACTGGGTACATGGGAGAATTTTCCAGAAATGCATTCCCCCCAAGGCGTGCTCGAGATTTTTCATGGATGGAAAATTTTATGTTATTGGGGATGTCAAGTAATATGACTTCCGATTCTCTCACTCATGGAGAAGAATATAATCTCTAACAAAAATATGGAGGAGGATTCCAAATATGTTTCCTCCTAGAATTGAGCTGCTCACGCACTTTCTTTGGTTGTTGTAGCAAACAATGAACTCTATGCAGTGGATACTTCTTTAAGCTACTATAAAGAGAAGTTCTTGATCCTTTCAAATTAAGTTATTAATTTTTTATATTTTCTATACATCTATGACTGAGTATGAAGCTCAAAAGAATAATACATGTGGTGCTTACTAGATGCCTATGGTATGAGAAGCGATTTTCGAGTTGTGATTTCTAGGGTCGCTAATGTTTTGGGATTTTATTTTTATATGAGGGTTTCATGGTATTGTCTCATTTGCAGGATTGCAGCCAAGTGATTTTTTTCTTAGATAGAAGTCCTGGGTTCTAGTGTTGTTTTAAAGATTTATTTTATGAGAACAAAGGTTTTGTTAGGGTTGTGTTATATTTGTAGGAAGGACTCAAATATGGATTAAAAGCTTCCGTAAGTTCATATCCTTCCTTTCCACCATGTCTTAAGCATGTATTTTTGAGAAGATATATATATTTTTTTCCATAATCTTCAATCTCAGTGAATCTCTAGTTTTGCCTCTCTAAAATTTGAATCATAAACATGCTTTCATTTTTTTAAATTCCTCTGTGGTCAGAAAGGACATATATTTCATGGGTTCCATCTCATTCTCTTAAAGCTAAAAATCACTTTTTTTGCATGGGTTCATGTTGGATCAAATGCATACTTATGATTTTCATCCATTATACCTCTTCCTTAAAATAATATGCATATATTTTGTGTCTCTTGGGAATATTTCTCAGGCTTGATTTTATAACAGTATTCGCTGGTCTATTTCCTCTGTAGCTCTTCTCCATGAACTCAAAAAAAAACTTGCAACTTGCAACTTGCAGTATATGATCCAAAATAGGTTGACTCATAACTGTGACCTAGGCATTAAGGATATGTGAATGATATGGATTTGACCTGAAATTATTTCAAAGGTGGATTGATGAATTATTCTAGAATTTTTTTTGGCTACGCTTTCATCTCAGTTTCTCACTCTATTTAAGGAGTTATGTGGTGAAATAAATATTTCTACTTTTCATTTGAAGTGTTTGGATATGTCTCTTTAGCCGAAGATACATGTTATTCCTTTTGTGCACTTTTACAAAACTATGCCTCAAGCATCAAAACCACTGAAGAACTCTTATTTAGAAACCTTCATTGGTTAATGAATTCACACTCAAAGAAACAAAACTCATTTATTTTTTCGGCCCTCCATTATGGTATACTTTTGGGCAAAAAAATCCAAGTTTTAAGTCATCTCTCTCTCCTACACAAACTATCACCGACTCAAAACTTAGATGGTATCATTCCATGGCAAGGAATTCACTTTTCATGTAGGGAATCATTACCCAAGAAATTTCTTTGCATTGAAAAGCTAAAAGGGCTACTCATCTCTGCGGAAAAACATTTAACTATGTGATAAGAATAATTGTGTTCAAAACTAATTCAATTACAGTTGATTTGATTGGAGGGTTTTGGTTATGAGATTGAAATTCTATTGTCATGTTGAAAAGAAAAATTCTAGATTTTTCCCTGTCTCGAACTTATATGATTTGGTAAATTTTCAATTTGTGAAGGATAGATCAAGAATTACTAAGGATTGATCAAACCTTAAACAACTTAATATATCTTTAAATATAATCAATGCAATTTGTTTGCCTAGTCTTGATTGTCTCATACAAAGTAATGAATGAAGTAATGTATCTCTAGCAGAGGAAGAATCGAACCAGTAAGGAGAATCTAACATAAGAACCTAAGATAGTAGTATGATGTGTATCTGGTATTATCAACTTAAAACTTGCATAAGGATTGTATCATTACTATAACCATCATAGTAATACAAAGCTTGTCTTAACATAACACTAACAAGGAGGTTAGTACAAATTAGGAAAAGCCCCTGATTCATTTAACACCACAATGAAACTTGCGACTTAGTAATTATTTACAATAAAAATGGTATCCTGAAGGAGAATACTTAGATACTTGTCGTAAACTTAAATAATAACAACTTATGGTACAAAGAAGTTCTACAGAATTGATATCATTGTGATAACAATGGAAAATTATGAGATGTATGAAGCTTTCATTTGGTCCTTACAGTGAGAAACATGATGTTTTTTTCTATGATAGTAAAGCATTTACATGATACTAATTTACATGGCAGAGAATCAGTAACACTATTGCATAATAGTAACCTTATATTACTGTAACCCTTGCCTATGACAAGAGACGTGATGTGTTGCAATGACTTGGAAATACATGTTGAGCTTTGAGTGTAGCTAAGGGTTGATAATGTAAGGCTAAATGAGAGTAGTAATGAATTTGAAGCAAGCATAAAAGAGAATTAAATATGTGACAAAATAAGGAACAATGGCATCAATGGTAGGAGAAGCATAGAGGTAGTGACAACGACAACAGAAGTTGCAGATAGTGGTAGCAACAAAATCAAGAGAAGTAGAAGTTGAGATGGAGCAGTTGAAAAAGGTAGCAGTACAGTGGGAGTAGTTGGAGCAGTAGGAACAAAGGGAAGTAAGTAGAAGAGATGAACAATGCAATAGTACACAATGATTGAAGCAGTTGTAGAAATTTGGAACGTCTAGCAACCAATAAAGGTAGAAGTGGTTGTAGACAATGAAGGAAACAAAAGAAAGAAATGCATATAGCAGCAGTGGATGGTAGTGAAAATGTGAGAGAAGAGGAAACTGCAGATAATAGAGAGAAAGGAGGGGATTTTATTTCCTCATGCTCTACACTCTACATGGAAGGATGATACATTTAAAAAAATGGCCAAGGCAAGTCTTTGCAAAAGTAATTGGTTATGCATCATGGAATATTAATTCCACACTCTACAAATACGTTGAGCATGAAGAGATTTTGGTCATGTCACAGAAGTAGTTACCTCCTTGGTCTTTGTAAAGTCTAGCTTACGCAAAGAAAGGGAAGGAATCAAAGCGTTGTCTAACTTCATACTCCACCCTCCGCTCAGAGGCTAAAGGCCTTGTGAAGGATAGTTCATGTAGAGCATGAGACATTGTTAACTCCACATTCATACTTCCTCTTAACAGAGTAAGCAGGTTCCCCAAGACAGAGCCTACCTATGCCTAGCTTACAACCAACATAAACTCCTTGACCAATCAAAAGATGTGAACGCATAAACTCCTTGACCAATCAAAATATGCCGCATAGTAATCCAAGAAATACAAAATATTCCAAACTGTGAAAAATACAAAGTACTATGGAATGCTAGTGAGGAATTTATGCTAAAGCCTTGGGCACTATTCTAAAAATGTTTAGGAAGATCATGGGCCTTTTTCGTACCAAAGAAAGAAAGATTATAATGACAGGTTTTCAATGGAATAAGGGTCCAAGTTGTAAGAAGGTACCGAAGGTTGCAGTGGAGGTTCCGCCAATGAGTAGGTGGAATAGGAGATAAAAGATAATCCAAAGGTCTAGTTGACATGATTGCACTGTCTAGAGAGTTTGAAAATATCAACTTAGATAGGAGCCAATTCATGTTCCGCAGAAGAGATCTCATTAGAGTGAGTTCTACATTGACATTATACATTGTATTTGTTTCATTTATTGCCAAAGAGCCTTCTACCTATAAGATCTCAATTAATAATAACAAGAGAAAAGTGGTCATTTTTAAGCTGGAGTTCTCCCATAGTAGGATTCTCCAAGGTATTTTCTTATATTTCTTTTAATTCTACATCATATATTGTTAAATAAAACAATTACTGTTGATGCACAACAGGTCACTGTGACCTTCTTTCTAAGGTGAATATTATTTAACAGTGAGATTTATGTAGCGGCCATAGGCCATGGAGTATGAATCAGATCAGGATAAGGAGTTGTGGACAATAGAATATATGATTTGCATAATTTGACCTTCACTATCATCATATCCTATAATTTAGAGACAAACTATGTATATATTTTACAACATGCTAGATCCCAATATGTTTGGAAGAATATGCTTGTAATTTTGGGGACAGGTGTTTGTTTCCAATATGACCATTAAGGAAGAATGATAATATATATGTACTTTACTTACCATGTTACTTTTGAATTAATGGTTTATTAGCATTCATTGGTATGAAGTTAAAATTTTTAGAAAGCGAATACTAATGCATCTTAATTTTTGAAGGATAAAAGTTTCTAGTATGTGATTATGGACAATTGGCAGCTTCTCTTTTTAAATGAAAGAGAATATATATATATATATATATATATATATATATATATATATTAAGGTGATGCTACTAGGCGTTTTCAAGGTCCATATTTTGAATCTTGGCTTTGATACCATACGTGAGACCCTAGATCCGAGATCTTTTAACTAAACCAATAATTATCCTTTTTATTTAAACAAAATAAGAAGGAAATTAATCTATTTATACCTTAACGTTTATTGATGATAAAATGAAAGTAAAATTTATTTGTAACAAGTAAAGTAAGAAATTTTGTTTTCAATAATTTACATGAGTAATTAATAATCGAAGAATACATGTATTAATAGCATCATTGAGATGCCCTTTGATTCATATTGAGATGCTCTTGCTACGTTACCTAATTGGATTTACCTCCCACCCAACTAGGATTGATTTCCTAGCCCACGGAACCTCCACAGGCTCCCTAGCCCTCTAATCCCAATTCCAACCATTTGTAGTGTGTCCTAGATGGAATCAAAACCTCCAATACCAAACAAACACTTCAAGCAAAAGATGCTCTACCAGAGGTTATAATGCAGGTTTTTAGTGTGATAAAATTGGCCAAAATTGTCAAAAAAAATATTTTATAGAACATGTGTTTTAGGTAATGGAGGTTTTGGTGGAGCTTCTAACAGAATTTCAACACAACTAAAAAAATTGGGTGGCTGGAGGTTATTACATATGTTTTTCTCATCAGTACACTATTCAAGTGTCAACGCACCAGTGCGTTTTAGAGTAAATGCACCAGTGCTGGAAACAGTAAATGCACCAGTGCTGGAAACCTACGAAGTATTGGGATAGAAAATAAATAAAGGAAGCCCCGTGACATTTAGAAACGTATTGGTGCGTGTTATCTAGATGATTTCCCAGGGAGGTCGAAGGTGCATGCACCGAGCTGTAAGGGTCTAAAACCACACCGAGCACACTGTAGGTGATGCAATGCATTGGGACGTTCTAATTGGTATTGGGATTTCTGCGATTCCCATAGGTTGTATCAATGCACCGGTTCGTATTATTATAGAAACGCACCGATGCGTAGTATCACACAAACACACTAATTGTTCTAATTCATATTGGTATTTGTGTAGTGCCCTCAAGTTGTAGAAATGCACTCATGAGCGCTCTCACATAAACGCACCGTGCACAGTATCGCACAAATGTATTGAGACTTATAATTGGTATTGGTATTTGTGCGGTGCCCATAGGTTGTAGAAATGCACTGGTGCTCTTTATCATACAAATGCACGAGTGTATAGTAACTGACACACGTCGGTGTTCATTTTTTATTTTTTAGAAACATCGATCTGTGACAGTGTAATTATTGTGTTTTTTTTTAATTCATTATTCATCAAAATTCAACGCATATCTTGTAACAGTAATCATATCAATTGAATTTTTATTAATGAATTTGAATGTGATGTTTGGATTAATTTGTTATATCATATCATAATTATTGTGATTTTTTAAAATTCATTATTCATCAAAAGACGACACATATGTTATAATAGTATTCATATCAATTAAATTTTTGATAGTGCATTTGAATGTGATGTTTGGATTAATTTGTTATATCATATCATCACATTTCACATCTCTTCATTATAATAGTTAATCATCCATATATTTAATCAGTGGTGTTACATTTCAGAGTGATAATGGAGAACACAATAGAATAAATTAAAACATATTTTATCATACATATATATATATGAATAAGACACTCTTTGTCATACAAAATAGGATAGTTATTGGTATCCCTTTGTCTTTCAATTGGGACACTATGTTTATTACATTAAAAAAAATGTCTGATTTAACAGACAAATATTTCAAAAAATACAATGCCTTGCTTTGATATCCAAACATAATGATCATCATTCTTCGCTTGAATTTTTGCCACTACTTGAGCTACTTCCATGACTTGGGTTATTTTGAGGAATGTTTTGTTCACAGTTTTGATTGTTTTCTTCTTCTTCACCTTCTATCTACAAACATAAAAATAAATTGTAATGAGTATACACATTGATGAGAATAATTAAATTGCAATATTAAATAATATACATCAATGTAAATCGAAAAGTAATGAAGTACCATAGCAAAAATTGACTCATGAACTATACAAATTCTTTCAATACCAAATTTCATGCCATCTTTCAAGATTTCATTTGCTCGCGGAGTTCTGTACATTGTTTCTTGCATGTATTATGCCCCATAAAAAATCATATATTTAATATAAAAGATTTTTGTGTTCTATTAATTATAGACGGAGCTAAGTAAAACAAGATCAATAGATGCTTACAAATTCCACAATTAATTTCTGATATGCCAACATATACTGACAACCCATATTTAACCCAATGTCAATGAATTCATCTAATGGTTCTTCTTTGTATGTTAACAGTTGTTTGAAGACATTCAATGATGATTGTTGTAAAACAACTTAAAATATACAAAAATGAAATCTAGTTAAGTTGTTATAAGGAAGTAACAATTACTCACAAACTTAGATATCAACCATTTTTCTTCCTTGTCGTCTTGTTTTATGTGCTGAATGGGTTTCATTATATTTTCTTGTCTGCAAGAAAATACATTAAAAATATTATTTAATGCTAAATTGTTTATTTATTGTACATAATCTAAAAACTCAATGATTACATATTATATTTGAAGCACGTTGTTGTTGAGATGGCTCCTCGTGCGATGCAATTATTTCCATTTCTTTGACCATCTCCTTGTACACATTTTTCGACATTCCTAATGGCATATTTATGATATCAGCTCGTTCAACTTTCAAGATTTTCATAATCTTCCTGAAAATGTAACATGACAATAAACTATTTAATTTTTATATTGATATATGAAAAGTAAATATGAAAAAAATGATATTTATAAATAATTCTAGAAAAACATTTAAAGGAATATTAATTTTTCATTCCTTCTTTTTTGTTGTTGTATGTTTTTTCTATTAAAAATCTCACATGTCTCCTTGACCAATTCTTTGGAAACTCTTCATGTAGTTTAGATAAAATTTGGTTGTTGGAATCATTAGATTGATTTTTGTATTGTAAGTGGAAATAACATCTCTACATTCACTCCACTAGATCTCTCAAACTTTTGTAAAATTTTCCCCCCTTTCGTTAACCTCCAACACCACTCAAAATGAGCTAAAGAGCAATTCATTTTCATTTGCATGTTCTATTTTTTTTCTTTTCTTAGAACAACAATCCTTTTCTAATTTGTTGGTCCTTGTAGAAATTTAAACATATCTGAAATAATATATTGTTTGAAACATGTTATCTAATAATTTTAAGAATATTATTAATGAAAATTAAAAAATGAAGCTCATATTGGATCGATAGTATTTTTTCATTCACCTGATTCATTCTTCTGCAATTTTTCCCTCAATATTTTACGCTCTTTTGGTCCAAGATCAGAAATAACCTTATCGAGCTTCATCATTTTGTGGCTTTGCATGATACATAGTAAACAATACATATTAGTTAAACTTACATATAGTTCAAAAATAATATTTTTTGTAATGAATTTACAAAGAACTTTTCTTTTTTTCTTTTCTTGATGTGATATCAGTATTTTTGTTACTTGATCTCTTGTCATCCATTTCTTTATCAATATGAAACTTGTACCATATCATTCATTAATATATTTTATAAATAAATCATCAATTTTTTCGGTCAAAAAAATATCAAGAAACCAATGTGTCTTTAATGTTGTCCGCACACATGTCGGTGCGTTTTATTCTTATAAACACACTGAAAAAATAGTATAAAACATCGTACAATGCTCTATGTCAACAAGGAGCACTGGTGTGTTATATGTTAACTAGCACAACGATTAACACATAAAAATTAATAAAAATACTCTAGTGTTAGCTTTTCAAGAATATGGTGTTGTGGAGGGAGCGGTGCAGCCTATTCTAAACGCACTACGAAAATAGGGGACCACCGTATGGTTCTCTTTGTCAACAATAATACCCGATGCATGATATGT
This sequence comes from Pinus albicaulis, assembly GCA_034641835.2. NCBI lineage: Eukaryota > Viridiplantae > Streptophyta > Pinopsida > Pinales > Pinaceae > Pinus > Pinus albicaulis. The sequence goes on along the minus strand of CM076575.1, from coordinate 1,828,734,327 downwards.
TAAACGATGCACTCATTAAAACATTAAAAAAAAATAAAAAAAATTGTGAGATAGTACGTGTGTGGTGCACTATAATGAAATAGCGCATTGGTGCCATATTTTACATATGGCGCACAGATTAAAAAAAACTATTTGGTATGCTATGATAAGAAAATGCACCAGTGCACTAGTTTACACAGGGCAGACCGATTAAAAAAATTCTATTTTTTAAAAATTCACGCATGGTCCAACATGGATTGGGATCCGACTATGCAAGTCGTCTCGTGGGTTAGATGTTATAGGCCTATATATATAACGATATAAGCCCTATAAATATAAAATAAAAAGTCCTAATTCTGAAATCACATAAATAGGAAGAAGCAAGGGCAGAAACAAAAATAATTAAGGATTTAGGGTAAAATGGATTTTTTCTGTTTTTTTCTGCATAAAATGTAAAAAAAAACAATAAAATTTAATCACGAGATCGTTTGAAATTCTATGCTACAAGGTTTGAATCACCAAAGGTTTGGAATTATGATTGTCTGAATAGCTTTGCTCGAAAGTATTTCACTGCTCCACAATGTTATCATTCTATCTTGCTCCAGGTATGTTTCATGAAAATCTATGGTTGAATTTTTTTTCAAAGATAGTGAAATAATGAAAAGTGTTTACTATTTAAAAAATTGTTTTATGAAATTAGATTTTTGAAAATATTTTTCCGCCCATTTTTCAATTTACCATTTTTTTCACTTAAAAAAAATAAAGTTGTTCTTTTTTTATTTGCGTTTATTCGTCACCAGTGCATCAATTAATAGCACGACACTGGTGTGTCAGTTAATAACACGGCTCCAGTGTGCAGTAACTAAAACACACTGGTGAGGTTATCTATACATTAGCACCGATAACAATAAGTCCATTTTTAAGGCACTGAAATTACTTTTAGGTGTGTACACCAAAATTTATTATTGATTTTGCTCAAATGCAACGAGAAAATATCATAATTATATCGAATGGAAAAATCTTCAAAATCTAGCTTGTTCCATAATATTTCTCAAAGTCCATCGCAGATTTCTCCCTATCCATCTCGAGACGTAATATTTACTTCAGATTTTATTTATATTTTCATTATCTAATTGAATTTATGCCTTTTATCCATGTAAATCAGCTTAATAAAATTTATAATGTATACAAATTTACAGGTTTATGCAGATTCAGAATCGAGTTCAGATGCAAAAAATATTCAAATAGTTCCAAAACGTCAAAAGATCTTATCAGGATCAGCATACCGCAAGGCGCATTTGGTAAATTAAAATGGACAGACGCTTCACCCTGCCAATTGTAACAATATTGCATCTTCTAGCCACAATCACAAGACAATGATGGTAATAATAATTGTTTGGTATATTAATGTAATTAATTCAACGTCAAACCAATTAATCATGCATTTTCAATGTGCTTACTAATTGATATCATAGATTTTGTACTAATCATGTTCAAATATATTTGTTGAAATTATTAGGATTCTATTGATGATGATCTACCTACACTAGTACAAAATGGCTAATTCATTAAAAAAAAAGAACTAAAATTTTCATATAAAAGACTATTTTTCAGTCGGTGACCAATAATAGGTAATTTATAGTATCTTATAACGCGAGCAAATTTTAGTCATTTTTAGCTTAGTCATTAATTGGTTATCTCAATTTTGTTGTCTAGTAGTATATTTGGTCATTAATTTAGTCATTAATCAGTGAAAAAATATATTACTATATGATCACCCAAGAAAACCAATTAATGAGTAAAGAAATATGACCAAAATGTTGGTCATGTTATAAGATACTATAAATTAGCTACTAATAGTCATATATATGCAAATTTTGGTCATCGTTTGAAACCAATTAATGAGCAACGAAATATGAATAAATTTTTGTCGTGTGATAAGATACTGTAAATTAGCTACTAATAGTCATATATATGCAAATTTTGGTCATCGTTTGAAACCAATTATTGACAAAAGAAATATGACTAAATTTATTTCGTGTTATAAGATATTGTAAATTAGCTACTAATAGTCGTATATACGCAAAATTTAGTGGTCATTTGTAATCACAAATTTATCATTTGCAGTAACCATTTATTTTTTTTGGTAGTTTCATATTCATTATATAAATGACTAATTTAGTATTTTATATTCATTTCATTTAGTTTCATTAATAATCATTATAAATGACTAATTTAGTCATATATTCATTTTATATGTGTTCATCATTAATCGATATAAACTACTAATTTAGTAGTTTTAAATTGATTTTTTGTTCATTATTAATCAACATAAATTATTTTGTAGGATTTAAAAAATTCCATACAATGTGCATGTTCATCTAATATGAAACACAAAGTTGCATATGTTAATTACAATACTAAACAATTTCAAGTGCAACTATAAATAATTTCAACCAAATAAATTATATTATATGAAATGTTTAAGTATTACAATATGAGTTTCCAACTTAATATTAGTTGGTCTATAATTTACACATGAAATGATGTTTTATCACTTCAAAACATTATCGTTGTATTGTCAAGACATTACAGGTGAATTCACCAACTCTGAAGACTTGATCACCTGTCTTTATATGTGTGTCTTATGCGAGATATTGGCTCTAAGGGTATCACCAGACTAGTTTTCCTCTCTATTTTTGCATTTTTCACTCCAATTTTATTTATCTCCTCTTTTTTCAATTCCTGCTTCTTACCTTCAATACTGATTTCATTTTCTGAAAACAAAAGAAGATACATTTCAGTGTAAGACATGAAATAAAATTAACACTAGAATATAAACTAAATTAGACTATAAATAGTTTATATGACATATACCTCAACATCAACAATGTCAAAGCAATTCTCCTTCAGAATCAATTTCTGCAAGATAAATTTCACACATTATTCTTTCCCATTTCTCGACATTCTACATACGATAAATTGAAAGTCACATAAAACCAAGAGAAAACCCTTTTCTAACCAAAACAAACAAACAAACAGTGTCTCTAATAAAAATTCATTATAATATTAGCAAATGAAGAGGGAGTGGACCATTTGTGTTGTTTGAATCTGCCTATTTTTTTTATGAAAGTGCTCGAGCTTCAGGAACCAACAAATGTGAGGGAAGTTGTAAATGTAAAAAAAATTATGTTGACCTAATTTGTAGACTTCTTCAAAATGATGTGAAAGATGTCATTTTCGGATGTGGTAAATCTCATAATAAGAAATGGCATGTATTCTAATAAATTACATTGCAATGACTACCATGGGTCTCCATGGGTTATAGGTCCTTAGTATGTTAATATTGATGATGAAAGAGAGATGACAACGATAAGTATAGGTGATCATAGTTTTTATGGTGGATATCTTCAAACCAAGGTCGTCATCTAAATGAACCTAGGTTCTGCCATGGTAAACCTTGATCAGGTCTTCATCCAATTTCATTCCATCATAATTTTTCAATACTCAAGAGGACATAATGGTCCTTCAACTTCTAATAGGGTTGCTTTTGAGGCTATATATAAATATTAACCAAAGCAAATGGATTTTTGGGCTCCAAGAGATATGGATAATTTAAATGATAACAATTATATTTTTTTTCCCAAGATTCAAATGTAGGGATACATTTTGTGGATTTTACTAATAGATAGAATGAGAGAAATAATCCATGAGGAGAATCTAGTGGTCATTGTGATTAGGGAAATACTCGGAGATAATAAGGCTATTTTGGTTCAAATAAAAGATGGTGTTGATTCTTGTAGCTCCTCAGTTGTTGGTAGTTTTTAAGTTAGGAATTTCAGTTCTTGAAGGGTGGGGTCCTTCAACATAATTGCATGTGCCTTAGTCCTATCATCCAAAAGCAAAACATAATCAACAAATAGTAAATATGTCAAGTTTAGGGAAATTCCTATTTGTATAGTTGTGAAGCTTATAGTTCTTTTTTACTCTGTTTTAACTCTATTAAGACCAACTACTCTACAGTAAAAAATAATAGAAGATCCATTAGTCATACCTACCCATGGTATCTTGCAGGAATGATAGAAGAATAGGCTAAGACATTAATTAGAATTGCAAATTTATTGAGGAAAGATGGTTCATTATCTAGTTAACCAATTTCACATTGAACACTATACGGATGAGTAGCCCTAAATAAAGCCATTTTTCTCTATCATATGCCTTTGAAAGACAAACTCACTAACATTGCTTGTAATTTTTTGGTTTGATGTTATAAATTTCTTCTTGGGCTACTCCTATTCCGTAATGGATTTGTTTCCCAGGAAGGATTCAAAATTGTTCGAATGACATGGAATCAGATTAGTCGATTTTGACCCTACATGAAATCATTTTTGCAATTATTTTGTAGATGTAGTTACATAGTGATATGGGTTTCAAATCATCTCATTCTTGTCTAATTTTTTGGATTAAACCCTGAAATATTGAATTGAAAGCTCCCAAGTCCTGCTTGTGTATTTTAATTTGACATCAATTCTTAGTTGGTTTGTTTGAAGGAAGTCATAGAACCCCAAGAAGAATTATATTCTCCTGTGAAGTGATTGAGGGTTCTTATACTTTTGGAAAAAATGCAAATTTTTTTGTAATTATTCCTTTGATATTTGATCCATCAATGCCTCATTACCCACCTCACCTACCGAACTAAGGAAATATGAAGTCATATTTAACTATCTCTCCTAAAATTATTTTATAATCCTCTTTATAAATTCCCTCAAAATGGTCTGTTGATGAGAAAATTTCTCCTCAAGATAAGACACCTTCTCATGAGGAATGGTTCATTGATAGAAAAAATCTTGGGGCAATTATTCATTACAATTATGAGATGTTGAAGAGAGAAAAATATATGCTATTTAGTAAAGGTTATGCTGGAATGTTAGTGACTCAGTACAAGGAAATACATGGGCAGTGAGGGAATTGTGGAGATACCCTACAACTCTTTTCCCAAATGTGATACATGAGGATGTATGCTTATTAAAAAAAAATATTTGAGAACATGGACCATTTTGAAGGCAAGACTATTTTCGATGTAGGTGCAGGAATTCTAATGCAGGCTCCTGTAGTTGATCCAACAGTCCACCTGCTTACCTATGACTATGATCTATGCGCTTCCCCACTTGTCAACTACAGTTACTCCAATTCTCTTTCGGATTGTGCCTAATGGTCCATCACTGTGGCTTCAACTAGGCTACTCGACCATGTGTGGCAACTACTAAACCTTCACTGACACAGGTCTAGCTAGCTCTAATAACACTCCTGCATCCACAAGCTATGCTGACAATTTCCCTTCTATTGGTCATTTGTGTGGTTTTTCCCTCATGATTTCTCAATATTTGAGTGGTTTTAACTAGTCTAGCTCATTTTTCTTCCTTCCTAGTGAGTTTCCACCTTATGCTTCTTGTGGTTTTTTTTTAGTCGAGTGCAAGGTTGCGTACAAGCCACAATTGTTCCATCAACGACTGCTAACCAAACCTTCCCACCTATCCTAGAAAAATACACTCAAAACTACGTTATTCTTCGAGGTGATACTGGTAGATCCTTTTCTACCAATCGGAATGATGACCACCACTTCTTCATGCAATTTTATTATCCCTATTGGCAGTAGGGTTCGACCCTTATTTCAATGACTCTGGTTTTTACATGACTGACACACCTTGGTCACTTATGGATAATTTATTCAACCCCTATACAACATACAGATTGATCTATATGAACCTTTTTCAATCCTTAAAAAAAATAACAATTTCTTGAGGGCATTATACAACCCATTTACTTCGGTCTTAAAAAAATTACTTTTTCAAGATCACAATAAAAAAAGTTTGGAACGAAGGAGTTTGGAATGACATATATGTTTATATATATAAATAAATTTGTAAATAAGTTTATAACACATTATCTTGCAAGAAAAATGGTAATAAAATCCATAGATGACAAAAGTAGGTTCCTATCATTTAGTGCAAATCTTAACAATGCCCAACACAGGGCAGGGTTGTTCGAGCATTTAAAATAGGATAGTTTACAAAGCTAATAGGTTGTGTAATAGTAATATCTCAGAGCCTTATGTTCACATTATGTATATCTCTGCAAGAATTTCCTTTAAGGCCAATAATGTATTAATAACTATCTAATACTAGAGACTGTTTTATTCCATCAAAACTCATGTAAAATATGGAAAGAAAAATGTGTACAGGAAAAAAATTGATGATAATTTTTTTTATGGATATTTAGTGAGATCACGAGATAAAAAATAACTATCCATTCACTTGTAAATCATAAGAGATCATAGATAAACCACAAAATTGATCAAGCATTAAAATTGTTAGCATACTACTGTGAAATTTTCTTCTGGAGAAATACCTCAAAATCCCCTCGTTTCTTGTGCATGAAGCTTTCTAAATGAAATCATGATTTTTTTGTACAAAGTAGATAATACATCATCCCCCTTAAATATCTTAATATATTCCAAAACAGTTCCAAGAACTTCTATTTCATGACCATTTTCTGATAAGCTTCCTAGCTATATACCTCCATCCTTGATTGCCCTTGCTATATCTTGAATAAATAATATCCCTTCAATAAACAGTTTTGCGAGAATCCTACCAAGGAACAAAAGAGCCTTGGGTGCATCAATAGTAGCATCCTCCAATGAAAATAGTACAGTATCCAACCTAGAAACGTCAAAATTATATATAGTTATAATTCATAATCACACATGACCATAGAATGTAGTAGTCTTGAAATAAATTCAAACTTGAATAAGAACAAACAAAAAATTTCAAACTACCCTTCAATACGTTGTCCCTGACTTAGCAAGAAAAGCTCAAACTTGCATAAATGTGTATTTAGATTCTCCATAAGATCAATTTAAACATATTTCTTGACAAAATAATCTAATATCCAAAGCGAAGCCATAGTTGAATGGAAAAATGGTTCTTTATGGTCATCTTCACAAAAGTGACCTCCTTCAAATCTCTCAAACTGGATGGTATGCCATGCAAAATTAAGAAAAACTCAGGGAAACTTGTCGACTTCTCTAAAATAAATAATGAAAATGCATGGAAGCTTTGTAAAGGAATGCACCTGTAATATTATTTGAATTCCATTTCAGCCTTTTTCCTAAGTTGAACCTCAATGATTTGTGAACTCAAAGTTCTTTGAGAAGAATTTTCTTTTAGTTCAAATTCATCATCTGCAGTCTTCCCACCTATGTCACCTGATGAGTATGAATTCTTAAACTCTCTTTTGTCATTATCCAAAACATTTATTTCCTAGAAACATGATTTTGAAAATAAAGGCTTTTATGCAACATAAGTCCTTGTCAAAATTTCATCTCTCATACCAACCAGCATCTGGTCAGAACTGAAACCTGAAATTGGACTTGCACTTGTTCATCTATTACTCAGAGATGTGAATGGTGCAATATCTGCTAGATCACTCTTAGCATATGGCAGAGGTTTAACGCTCCCTCTTATTCCCTTGCTAAGACGTCCCTGAGGACCAAGAGTCATCACACCCCTGAATATACTTTTGTTTGTAATCTCATAGTCAATTAACTGTATAATAGAGTTCTTTCCACACAACCTACTAAGATAATCCATCTCCCGACAAAAACTATATAGTCACGGCCTTTTAGATTGATTTTTTTAATTTCATAATTGGTACAGTCTGATGATATAACTTTTTGTACTTCGTTGCTACCTCCAATACCTATCTTACCTAGTTTTTGATAGATTTTATTATTAACGTGAAAGAGTGCATCTGGATCTTAGTGTTTTTTGTGAGATTTGTGGTAGACTAGAAAGGAGGCAGGGCGGGAAATTTTGGAGGATCCTTTCACTATTTTTGGTGTGGAATTGCTGTGGAAACAAGCCACAGATGGTTAAGGTCCAAAGGCAGACAGGAAGTAGGCTTAAAGGACAAGGAAAATACAGGATTGGATGTGGGTTCCATTGTTGAGCTAGGTCACAAGCACAAGGGAGGTAAGGGTTGTTCTGTGGATATTTTATTGTATGTTTAGTACCTGTTCTGGGCTGCAGAGAGAGTTTTATTTACAACGATTTGTGGAGGGTTGTTTTTGTGGGCTAAGAGGGCTAGGAAGAATCCTCTTCCCTAGCCGCAACCTCTCTAGGCCTTACACAGGAATAAAAAGGATACTAAACCTTTTAGGAGACATATTCCAAGGTTGTAATGAATATATGAGCTGAAGAAGGCCTTGTGGAGGTGCCCAAGGTGCATGAAAATTCAAGAAAGGGATTGATAAGGACAGTGAAGGAAGGCAATAGTCTAGAGGGAAAAATAGTGTTTTGATAGATGGTTGGTTTTGCTTTCGTGTGCCCTAACTAGTCCAACGCATGCACAAACCCCAAGGACAAGAGCAAACCAACAATTTGTTGGAGGATGTGTTCTCTTGTTCATGATAATTGTGAGAAGGATAGGGTCCTAGGTGAGGAATAGATTTAGAGGACTATAGTAGCCATGATATTGGGTTGACATGGACTATCAAATGCCCTAATCAATGGGCAGATGTTGCAGGTGCCCTAGAATTGTTGTCATAAAGTACCTTGTACAAGAGAAGGTGTGCACATGTGACAATCCATGAATGGATCATTAATTGGATCAGATGGTGAGTAGTATGAAGAAAAATTAGGAGTTTTTTGGACGTGCACACATGGACTGTGTTAGCCACCTATAATATTTTGTTATACCAAAAGGTGGCTAAGATCTTTTTTGAGCCTCCAAGGAACAAATTTTATCACTAAAAAATTGTTGGCTCTTGAAGTCTCTTTAAGGCCTCATGCCTCTGTCCAAAATCCTCATTTTTTGTCCCATTTTTTATACTCAGGAATTTCTGCTGACTCCAACTGAAAGACTGCTGAAAGATCGCCATTTCTCCTCTTCTCAAAACCTTTCATCTGCTCCCCTTTTTCTCCATCAAAACTACCTTGTTTTCATAAGTCCCCTTCTTTCCATTTATGAAAATTTCCCCTTTCATAGTTAAAAACTCACTTTTTAACTATTTCGGAACCCCCAAATCCATTAAAATCCTTGAAAATTTCTCATAAAAATCAAAGTTTTATTAATATGGACCTAAGCCCCTTGGGCTAAGTCCTAAACCACTTCCCCCCACATGCCCATGTGTTAAAACCAAACGCCAAAGCTTTCGGCGCTAATCGCATCGCAAATATCCAAAGGGTGCATGACTTTGAACCATTACAAAGCTCATTTTCCTTTGTAAACCCAAAAACCCACTTCCCGAAAGTTCTAAGTTAAAACTTAAAACCATGTGCTGAATATAAATGGGTTGATTGAAAAGAGCCGATCGCGCAATCGCAATCGGAAACAATACAAATGGGTTGATCGGAAAGACCAGGCTCAATGGCCCGATTGCGATTAGCCCTTGTCTTTATAACTCCTGGGCATATTACATTCCGTGAAAACCCCCGGCCCCGCAATCGGGCGCCTTTTTCCTTTACCTATATATTTTCCGCCCAATCCGTTAAACTTGTTTTATTCGCAAAAACTTTGGATTTCATGTGTTTAAGGGTTTTTTCCGCCAGTGCGTAGGTCATAGCAATCCTGACCGTTGATCTAGTCCTTTGATCCAACGGCCTGTGCTCAATCGCATCGCAAACTCTCAATCGCAATGCTTCAAGTGTGCCCTCCGATCAATCGCAGTCCATACCTTCGATCTTCCGATCCTGCTCTCCGTCCGATTTATTCTTGACCGTTGATCTAATCCTTGATCCAACGGTCCGCGCAAAATCGCATCGCAATGTTTCACCCCCTTGCAATTACCTCCGATTCATTCCCCGCCGTCGATCTAGTCCTCAGATCAACGACCAGCGCTCAATCGCAAAGGGCTCAATCGTAAAGTTTCAATCGCATGTTATTTTGTGACCTCCCCGATTGCGATCCTCCGATTAAATCTGGGCCGTCCATTTCCCGCCTATCCAACGGTCCTTATTCCCTCCGATCGCAAGTCTTACCGCCATTTCAAAACCCGCTGATTCATTTTCCGCCGTCGATCTGATCTGCTGATCAACGGCCAGCGCTTAATCGCACTGGAATTTTCAATCGCATCCCCTTTTCTGCCACCCCCGATTGAGACCCTCCGATTAAATCTGGACCGTCCACGTGTCCAGATCGGACGGTCCAAAAATGCTCCTCCTTTTTCTTCTCCCGCTATCCTTTTTGCCTTTCTATGCAGATCTCCACCGTTGGTTGCCTTCATCCGACGGCTACGCTCCTCTCCTGCCTTCTGAAGCAGTCTAACCCATTTCGCAGGATTTCTTAATTGTTTTTTGTTTTATGCAGGTGTTTTCAATGGTTTTCCATTGTATCACAAAGAAAAGCCGAGGGTTGGGAAAGACGTTTCCTGCGCCTTCAAAGCTACTAAAAGGAACCATTCACACGGTTGGATTCAATAATTTGTCAATGTTTCATGAACATTGACGCCGAAAAGCCTAGCGCGGCCCTGCACATCGACAAGACACTGTTTTATTCGAAAGAACAGTTAAAGAGTATCAGTTTTGAGAATAAAGCACAACAGAAGAAGATTGAAGACAGTATTACAGGGATTACGGCTAAGACAGTTATCAAAAGCCTAATCCCCGACTCAAAACACAGTTTAAAGAAAACCTAAAGTGTTTTATCAGACAGAAAGCCTCCACTGCCACAACTTGAGGCAAATTGATTCCTCAGCTACCAAAGAGCCACCTGTCGCCTCAAACCATTCAGAACAGAGGCCGAAGTTATTTCTCGAAGAAATATCTGCCTCCAGCATCGCCAAGAAGTTATTTCTGCAAGGAAACCAATGAATAAATATCTGCAGAGTTACTCCAAAACATACACAGAGCCTCAAAGTCAAACAAAGCTTCCACCAAGCTTTGATATTTATTGTGAAACAGTTAATGTAGTGATCCACCTGTAAATTTTTCCCTCGAGCCTCTGAAAGGGCCGAGAATTCTTCACTCTACATTAACTGTCCTTGAGATATTTTGTTAAAATCTCACCTCCTCATCTTCCTATAAGTACTTCTACAGAAGATGAGGAGTTGTTGGTTGCAGAACTTTGAAATACACTTGAGCTCGAGACTTCTATTTGTACATAGTGTTCACTGGCCCGTGAAGCTCTGTTTGTGCTAGAGTAGTTAGGTTGAATAGTGAAGATGATTGCTGAACTGAAACATTGGACTTGAAGATTGTAACTAGTTTGACATCAATATAAAAGCTGTTTCTTGGGATCCTGGTCTTTATCACTGGTGAAGTGCTTCTTTCTTTGTTAATCGTTTTCCTTCTATGTATGCCATATTGTTCATTTTCCCTCTATAAAGAACAATTTAAACAGGGTTAGGATTTTCTGTATAGCAGTAACCTTCTCTGGCTGAGAAATCTTTATCTTAATGTTTTCTTCAGATTTGTTTATTTAAGAATGATTCAATATAGTTTAAACAGTTAGGAATGTTGGCGTTCCCTCGTCCTTCTGTTTGCTCAAACATTGTTCTCGAATGTTATTTCCATTATTTGCTATTAAAGTTAGACTATAGAAGATATGGGTTGCCCTGATTCCTAGATTCTTTTCTCCAAAGGCAGATTCTGAAAGTTTCCCTTGGTGTTGAATGAAAGCAGACTAGGTTTAAAAGTACTTTATCTGATCTTAAGTTACACTATGTTTTTCTTATGTGTTTTCATACTTTCTGAAGGTAATTATGTGGATTGCTGGATTGTTTTTCAATTAAGCTGCTTTAATAAGAACTTGCCCAAGAAGTCTATGGTTAGCCCTGTCCTTGGTTGGTTTTAAAACAGTTACTTAAAAGGCTTTTCTTGTTTGTACTGACTATAAATCCTCTGATAAATTATTATCAGTTTCCACCCCTCCAACATTTTAATGTTTCCATTTCATCATTTTAATCTCAATAATCTTGTGGTATAGATAACTTGCCCCTTGGATCACACTTGATGTTGTTGTTCAATTAAAGCCCATATATGACTCCATAGCCCAATGGACTAAAAACCAACGTTATATCTATCTGTCTGCCAAATCTGTTCTATTTTCTTGCAACTTCTCACTTTTGAAACTTTTTGCACTTAGGACTTTCCCCTCAAGTAACATTTCATGCTCAACCATCCAAAAACAAAACAAAACCTTGGCCTTCATAACTAGCCTAATATCATTACCTTAAGCTTTTCAAAGACAATATCCATCTTTGTACATATTGGAGAGATCCCTCTCCGGATTCAGGAGGGCTAGATCCTAGAATCCCAAAGTTGGTTGAAATGATGTTAACTCTGTGATTGGACTCTCCCAATCTTGCTCATAAATTACAGAGACCTAACATTTCTGGCGACTCCGCTGGGGACATCGAACCCAGAATCATTTTCATTTAAAGATAATCATACGATGTCAGAGATTTGGTTCATAGAGAATTTGCTTTATTAACCAGAGTAAAAAGAAGCCTTTTCAAGCACTGCCTATTATAGGTAATCATGATGGAACTTGTTTGAATCAGTGAAAAAATAGGTAAACCCTAGGTTTCTCTTAAGACTTCATCTAAACCTTGAAAAATCAGCTGGCTTAGCCATAAGAGTAGACTGCCTTTGTCTCGCAACCTTAGCTAAGTTTTGAAACAAAGTTAGGATATTCTTAACAACCACAAAACTGAAAAATGACTTAGAAAAACCTAAAAATATTTCAGATTGGAATTAAATAAACATGGTGGTGGACCATAAGACCTTTTACCTCTGAAAGGAGCTAAAACTTTCCACTTGGCGACTCCAAAATCCTAGCAGACCTTAAGACTCCACTAGGAAGAACCCTTATCATTATAAAATCATTCAAACTCAGTTAGAGGACTGTGGGATTTAAAATTGTAAAAACAGATTGGTTAACCTCTCCAAGATTGTCATATCTGGTTGAACTTTTCTTGTTTTAGGTCTAAACAACATAGCATAGTGGCTTCTAAAAAGATTCACACTAGAGCCCACCCAGACCCTAACCCACCTGAGATAGTGGATAATCCAGAAAGTATCCTTTGGAAGTCTCCTAAGATTAAATTATTAACTGTTTTCAGATCACCCTTGAGAGCTAAATCAGTCCCTGAAAATCTTTCAGCTCTGCAACAATCACAAACTGACTTAGTGAACCCATTTAGGACTAGGTCATTTGATGATATAATCCAGTTAGACTCTGAATCTTCACTTTCATCTCCCGAAACAAGTGAACATCCTGGTAACAGGGAAACAACACCTCCTGATTTACATTTCTTTCACAATTTAGGTGTCTCTCATCCAAGATCATCTCAACAGTCTACTCCTGGTCCATCCACTTCTACTCACCCTACATCCACTATTCAAACCACTTCACCTCAGCCCACTTTCCCTTCTGTAAATCCACCTCCACCTCCTGCCATGGCAACATGGTATGCTCCCTTAGTCCTTCCTGTACCATTAGCCAATCTTCCACAGGACTATCAGTCCAAAATTCCATTATATGATGCTAGTAATACTATAACAGCATCTCAACATGTGGACAAGATGAATGACTACTTTGACAGAAACGAAATTGATGATGATTCTTTCAAGTTGAGACTATTTGCTCAGTGTTTGGGGGGAGAAGCAAGAAAATGGTTTAAAGGTTTAACCCCCCATAGTATTAACGATCTCCAAGCCTTCCATCAAACACTCTTAAACAAATGGGAAGTGAGAAAGAATCCTCTCCAAGTCCTTGCTGACTATAACAATCTCCATAGGAACCCTGGAGAAAGTGTACAATCTTATTGTACCAGATTTAACAGCGTCTATAATGCACTTTCCCCTGAACTAAAACCTCCTCAGGGCTCAGCTTTAAATAAATTTCCTGAAGGGTTTGATCCAGACATGACCTATTCACTCAGAGAAAGAGTTTTTGCAACCCTTGAAGATATGCAAAGAGGTGCTCTTTCTGTGGAAGTTAACCTTATGGAGAAGAGAGCGAGGATGAAAGCGGAGAAGAGAGTATCTTTTAGAGAGGAATCCACACCTTCTACTTCCAACTCAAAAATGGAGAGAATGATGGAAGAAATGATGAAATAGATGAGCATAATTAAGAGAGCACAAGCAAATCAAAATCAAACTGATCCTCAAAATAGGAACCAGAATCAGAATGTTAGAAGGAACCAACCTCCAAACAGACCCAGGGAAGATGATCAACATATCACCCCTCCCTTTCATCAAAACTATGTAAGTGAGGTTGAAGAAACAGAAGACATAACAGAGCCAGAGGATATCAACATGTTTGGGGAAGAGGATGATGACTTTGAGGTTCATTATGATAATAAAAAAGGTCTTTACACACCTTACGACGACAAAAGAGATGATAATGAAAATTATTATCAGGACATGGAAAATGTCGTCATAGAACCTCAAAGAGAATATGACCTTAGAATCAAGACCAGTCAACAAGCCCCCAACACCAAAACCTCTGACAAATCCTCTCAAAGCAGCACCGCAACCAAACCCAAAACAACCAAACAAAAAGACAAAACAGTGGCTGTTAATTCTGATAAGGATAAGGAGAAAAACACTCAAAATTCTGAAAAACAGAGTGAAGACATCAGCAGTACTAACACTTCAGCTAGTACTCCTTCTACAACAGTTGTGTCAAGTAAAACAAATCAACAAGCTGTAATTGTTGATAAAGTGACAGCTAATAAGGTTGAAATAAGTGCTTCAAAGGATCAAACCCCTTTCAGCCTGGAACAGGAAATCTTAAAGATCAAAATCTATGTTCCATTAACTGAGTTAGCTGCCCAACATGTATATAGGAACCAAATTTTGAAGGCTTTAAATATAGAGGAGAATGAAGATACAGTTAATCTTAGTGATGACCTACCAGAGTTGATTTTTGGCCCTAAGATTGAAGGGAAGTTTCAAGAAGGACCAGTTCCTCCCTTTTATGTGAGTTTGAACATTCATGACAAAATTCTACACAACGCTATGCATGATTCCGGGGCTTCTCATAATTTAATGCCTAAAGCTGTGATGGAGAGCCTTGGTTTAGAAATTATCAGACCCTACAAAGACCTATACTCCTTTGACTCAAATAGAGTAAAATGTCTAGGATTGATCAAAGACCTCCGTGTTAACCTAGCCCAGATTCCAGCCAAATGTTTACTCATGGACATTGTTGTGGCTGATGTCCCCCCAAAGTATGGAATGCTATTATCAAGATCCTGGGGAGCTAAGTTACAGGGGACTATGCAGATGGACATGAAATATGCGACCATCCCGGTTTTCAATCAGAACAGAAGACTTTACAGGGAGTCTCATATGCAATACATGGTTACAAGTCAAGACAGACCACGAAACTCTCCTATATATTCTGTCAATACAGGCCTTGATTCTTTTATCATGTTTAACAATGAAACTCCTAGTGAGCAAGTCACTTTAACAGAATTAAAGGCATACAGGGAAGAAGAGTATAATAACGCAGAAGTGTCCAAACAGTTTTCCACATGTGAAAACATTAGTAAACAAAGCATAGGTCTTGATTTACCGGTTATGAGTCCATTGTTTTTAGGACTTAACAGCCCAGAAAATACCCCTAACGTTTCTGGCATCATCCCTCGATCTATTGAAGAATTTGAGGAGTCAAAACAAATTCAATTGGGTGATGCTAATCATGAACAGTCAGAAGGCACCATAGTTAAAAACGAAAATCGCCAAACAGACGAAACCGAAGACAGTCCTTTATGGAGTATGTATTTTGATGGGTCATGCACTAGAAATAATGTTGGTGCAGGGGTTTGGATCATTAACAATGAAAACAACCACACAAAATGCATCTCATGCAAATTAAACTTTCAGTGTTCCAACAACATAGCAGAATATGAATCCCTTCTTTTAGGCTTGCATCTCTTGAAGAAATTAGGAGCCAGAAGAATTAATGTGTACGGGGATTCTGAGTTAATCATTAGGCAAGTCAATGGGGAGTATAATGAGAATCATCCTAGACTTAGAGCCTATCGGAATGATGTCATGGATCTGTTGACAACATTTGAGGAGTCAAACCTGAGGTTCATCCCAAGGAAAAAGAACATTATGGCCCACAATTTAGCTTTTGCGGCCAGGACATGTCTAACGCCATATGAGACTGGAGACAACACAACTCCGATAAAATTTAGACCGGCAGTGCCTGATAACGAAAAATATTGGCAAGTGTTTAACAATGGCAAACAAATAGAAGACTTCATGCAATTCAGAAATGATTTCGAACTGCAGAGTTCAGATTCAGATTATGATACAGACTGCGGTGAAGAAAACTTTCTTGGTGAAGAAGAATCGTCTCCTCAACCTACCAATATTAACCTATTGTCTAGCAAACTTAGGAGCAAAACAGAATTAAGTGCAGAGTTAGAAACGGAAGAATTACAAACTCTGCATTCTAAAGATGAAAATTTGCCAAGTGGTCTAACACCTTTAGAGGAGTTGTTCGATTTTAACGATGTGGCCAATAAACCAAAACTGGAACCTGTAGAGACTGAAGTAGAGGAGTGCAATATAGGCAGTCAGGAAAAGCCGAAAATGATCAAACTGTCCAAAACTTTGCCAGCTCACATTAAACTCAAATACATAGAGCTGTTCAAAGAATTTTCTGATGTTTTTGCATGGAGTTACGAAGATCTTAAATCCTATGACACCGAAATAATACAGCACAAAATCCCTCTTAAAGAAAACCAAAAACCATTCAAACAGAAACTGCGCAGAATAAACCCTGTCCAGTTGCCATTGGTTAAGAAGGAAATCATGAAGATGCACGATGCTGACATTATTGTCCCTATTAGATATTCTGAGTGGGTATCTAATCTGGTGTCCGTTAGGAAGAAGACTGGAGAAATCAGGCTTTGTATAGACTTTAGAGACTTAAACAAAGCTTTGTTAAAGGATAACTACCCTTTACCAAAAATGGATCACATTTTACAAAGGGTGGTGGGGTCTAAAAGGATTTCGTTGCTTGATGGCTATTCAGGGTATAATCAGATTTTAGTTCACCCTGCTGATCAATTAAAGACAACTTTCACTACTCCATGGGGCACTTTCATGTATGTGAAGATGCCTTTTGGTCTAATGAACGCCGGAGCAACCTTTCAGAGAGCCATGGACATAGCATTCTCGGAAGAATTGGGCTTCTTCATCATTATCTATCTAGATGATGTCACTGTGTTTTAAAAAACAGATGAAGAACATTTAGAACATTTAAGAAAAGTTTTCGAGAAGTGCAAAAGGTTTGGAATATCTTTAAACCCTAAGAAGACACTATTCGGTCTCCAAGAAGGTAAGCTTCTTGGACACATTATTTCAAAAGAGGGTATAAAGATAGATCCAAAGAGGACTGAGGCTATATTGCAAATCTCTCATCCTCGAAATATCAAAGAGTTGCAGTCTTTCATTGGAAAGATTAACTTTTTGAGAAGGTTCATCCCTAACTTGGCAGAGCTCCTTAGAAATATCACAAACATGTTGAAGAAGGAGCAAGTGATAAAATGGACCTTGGAAGCAAAGACATCCTTTGAGCTGGTGAAACAAGCATTAACCAAAACACCGGTTCTCATAAGCCCTGATTTTTCAAAAGATTTTTATATCTTCTCATTTGCATCAGAACATACCATTGCTGCTGTCCTTTTACAAAAAAATCCACAAGGACAAGAGCAGCCTATTGCATTCTTTAGCAAGGCATTAAGGGATGCCCCTTTGAAGTATAATATTATGGAAAAGCAAGCTTTTTCTTTGGTTAAAGCATTGAAAGACTTCAGAGTATACATCCTTCACTCACACATCATTGCCTTTGTCCCTAATTCGGTGGTTAAAGACATTCTAACATAGGACCCAGATGGTAAGAGAGGTAAGTGGATTGCTGTTATTCTCGAATATGATTTAGAGATAAAACCCACTAAACTCATCAAAGGCCAAGGTCTAGCTAGATTAATGGCTGAATCCAATTTTGAAGTTCTTTATATTAATATGATTAATGCTTTGGACAACCAAGAAGAATTCTCAACTCCCATTATTGAAAACCATTTTATGAATTCTCCTTGGTATGCTGATATCGTTTATGTTTTGCTTAATTTAAATACACCTCCTGGTTTGTCGAAAACAAAGGCAAGGTTCTTAAAACTGAAAGCAGTAAACTATTTCATTGTAGATAGGTGTCTTTATTGGAAAAATGCTAGTGGTATGTTGCTTAAATGTTTGCTTGAGTTTTATGCAGAGAAGGTTAAGCAGGAATTTCATGAAGGAGAGTGTGGAGGCCATTTGTACTGGAAGTCAACAGCCAACAAAATTTTAAGGGCTGGTTTCTATTGGCCCACCCTTTTTCCCGATGTTCACAAAATGAAAACTACTTGCCATAAATGCCAATTGTTTGAGGGCAAGAGAAAATTATTACCCCTTCCTCTGCATCCAATCACTGTTGAAGCTCCTTTTCAACACTGGGGACTTGACTTCATAGGTGAAATCCATCCCTCATCTTCTACCCAGCATAGATGGATCCTTACTGCCACAGACTATTTCACTAAATGGATAGAAGCCATTCCTTGTAGGTAATCCAATGATTCAATTATTATAAAGTTCATAGAAACCAATATCCTCTCCAGATTTGGCTGTCCTACCAAGATCATCACAGATAATGCAGCAGCATTTGGATCAAAGAAAATGGTTGACTTCTGTCATAAATACCAGATAACACTAGGGCATTCCACAGCCTATTACCCTCAAGGTAATGGTCTTGCAGAATCTTCCAATAAAAGCTTAGTGAACATAATCAAGAAACTGTTGGAGGACAATAAAAAGTCTTGGAACACAAAGCTATTCCATGCACTTTGGGCTGACAGATTAACTTTGAAGAAATCTATTGGTATGTCACCTTTTCAGCTTGTGTATGGTACAGATGCAATCTTTCCTAATAGCCTTGGTGTACCAGTTATGAATTTTATCCAAGAATTGCAGACTGAAGATAATGACATGATCAGAAGAATAAATCAGACCATTCATCTTCAGCAAATCAGAGAGGAAGTGTACAACAAAACATTGTAGAAACAGGACAGCATTAAGAAGCTTTTTGACAGAAGAACAAAGGCCAGCAATTTCAAGATTGGGGACAAAGTTTTAAAGTGGGACTCAAAGAGGGAATACAAGGGAAAGCATGGTAAATTTGACAATCTATGGCTTGGCCCTTACTCTATTCATTCAATTGCTGGAAACAATGCATTCTTCTTACAAGAGCTGGATGGAACAGATTTGTTTGGGGGTCCTGTCAATGGCAGGATGCTCAAGCATTACTTCTCTTGATTCATGATATATTTTTAAGCCTTCTTTTTTCTTTTCTTTTTCATTATAAATATTTCATCCACCATTGCATTCAAATTTATGAAAAATCAAAAAATACAAAAACAAAGAAAGAAAGAAAAGAGGGCAGAAATGAAAAACAAGAAAGGCACAACCCCATGACAAAAAGAGAAATAAATCTGAAAGTGTGCAAGCTTAAATGCCACTCCTGCAAAACACACTTCTAGTTAGTCAAACTGTTTAATCTTGACTAATTAGCTTTCAATTTTCTGCTGATAGGGTAGTGAATATGATTTGCCAAACTGTTTAATCTTGGCTTATCAGTAGATAGATTAGGATAGAAATTAAAGGTTCAAACATGTTCAAAATCTGAACCAAAGTTTCCAAAGAGAGATGACTCAAAACTGTTTTATTTTTCTGAGTCATAAAAGAGAAAAACTAGTTCTTATTTGCCCAAAATCTGAATCAGATATCAAGAAAGAGACAGCTCAAAACAAAATTAAAAACAGAGCTGTAAAGAAAAAGAAGGCCATAATGAGAAACTTTCAGATCTTAGGCCTTCCATTTTGATTTAATTTTATGCAAATAATAATCTATGTGTAGCTTGTTCTTATGCCATAGATCATAGCAAGTCAAACAGCTCAATCTTGACTTGACTATTTTTAAAATTTCTATTGTAGAATTTAGAGAATGAAAGTTTGTTGGACTGTTTAATCCCAACAGACAGTAGACTAGGTAGAGAAATATCTGAGCTCAACTATTTAATCTGAGTTCAGGGAGAAATAAGGAGTAGAAGTAGATTAGATTTCCTGCTTTCAAAAGAGTAAAATGTTGTGAATAGAGTTTGCCAATCCAAGTGCACTCTGATGAAGAAAAAATGCTAGATCTGTAGGATTGGGTAGGTAGCAAGCTGGTTGATAAAGGTCCATTGTTTTCATGGCTGCCAAATATTTTTTTAGAAGAATATCATTCAATCATAGAAGGACAGCCCAATGGATGAGGCAACTAATCAGCCTCCCAGAAATCAAGTCTGAATTCTTGATGCCTTCAAGAAGGCACCATCCCCAAGTGGAGCCACTGTTAGCCACCTATAATATTTTGTTATACCAAAAGGTGGCTAAGATCTTTTTTTGAGCCTCCAAGGAACAAATTTTATCACTAAAAATTGTTGGCTCTTGAAGACTCCTTGTAGGCCTCATGCCTCTGTCCAAAATCCTCATTTGCTGTCCCATTTTTTATACTCGGGAATTTCTGCTGATTCCAACTGAAAGACTGCTGAAAGATCGTCATTTCTCCTCTTCTAAAAACCTTTCATCTACTCCCCTTTTTCTCCATCAAAACTACCTTGTTTTCATAAGTCCTCTTCTTTCCATTTATGAAAATTTCCCCTTTCATAGTTAAAAACTCACTTTTTAACTATTTCGGAACCCCCAAATCCATTAAAATCCTTGAAAATTTCTCATAAAAATCAAAGTTTTATTACTATGGACCTAAGTCCCTTTGGGCTAAGTCCTAAACCACTTCCCCCACATGCCCATATGTTAAAACCAAACACCAAAGCTTTCGGCACTAATTGCATCACAAATATCCAAAGGGTGCATGACTTTGAACCATTACAAAGCTCATTTTCCTTTGTAAACCCAAAAACCCACTTTCCGAAAGTTTTAAGTTAAAACTTAAAACCATGTGCTGAATATAAATGGGTTGATTGAAAAGAGTCGATCGCGCAATCACAATCAGAAACAATACAAATGGGTTGATCGGAAAGACCAGGCTCAATGGCCCGATTGCGATTAGCCCTTGTCTTTATAACTCCCGGGCATATTACATTCCGTGAAAACCCCTGGCCCCGCAATCGGGCGCCTTTTTCCTTTACCTATATATTTTCCGCCCAATCCATTAAACTTGTTTTATTCGCAAAAAACTTTGGTTTTCATGTGTTTAAGGGTTTTTTCCGCCGGTGCGTAGGTCGTAGCAATCCTGACCGTTGATCTAGTCCTTTGATCCAACGGCCTGCGCTCAATCGCATCGCAAACTCTCAATCGCAATGCTTCAAGTGTGCCCTCCGATCAATCGCAGTCCATACCTCCGATCTTTCGATCCTGCTCTCCCTCCGATTTATTCTTGACCATTGATCTAATCCTTGATCCAAAGGTCCGCACAAAATCGCATCGCAATGTTTCACCCCCTTGCAATTACCTCCGATTCATTCCCCGCCGTCGATCTGGTCCTCAGATCAATGACCAGCGCTCAATCGCAAAGGGCTCAATCGCAAAGTTTCAATCGCATGTTGTTTTGTGACCTCCCCGATTGCGATCCTCCGATTAAATCTGGGCTGTCCATTTCCCGCCTATCCAACGGTCCTTATTCCCTCCGATCGCAAGTCTTACCGCCATTTCAAAACCCGCTGATTCGTTTTCCGCCGTCGATCTGATCTGCAGATCAACGGCCAGCGCTTAATCGCACTGGAATTTTCAATCGCATCCCCTTTTCTGCCACCCCCGATTGAGACCCTCCGATTAGATCTGGACCGTCCATGTGTCCAGATCGGACGGTCCAAAACTGCTCCTCCTTATTCTTCTCCCGCTATCCTTTTTGCTTTTCTATGCAGATCTCCACCGTTGGTTGCCTTCATCCGACGGCTACGCTCCTCTCCTGCCTTCTGAAGCAGTCTAACCCATTTCGCAGGATTTCTTAATTGTTTTTTGTTTTATGCAGGTGTTTTCAATGGTTTTCCGTTGTATCACAAATAAAGCCGAGGGTTGGGAAAGACGTTTCCTGCGCCTTCGAAGCTACTAAAAGGAACCATTCACACGGTTGGATTCAATGATTTGTCAATGTTTCATGAGCATTGATGCCGAAAAGCCCAGCGCGGCCCTGCACATCGACAAGACATTTTTTTATTCGAAAGAACAGTTAAAGAGTATCAGTTTTGATAATAAAGCACAACAGAAGAAGATTGAAGAAAGTATTACAGGGATTACGGCTAAGAAAGTTATCAAAAGCCTAATCCCTGACTCAAAACACAGTTTAAAGAAAACCTAAAGTGTTTTATCAGACAGAAAGCCTCCACCGCCACAACTTGAGGCAAATTGATTCCTCAGCTACCAAAGAGCCACCTGTTGCCTCAAACCATTCAGAACAGAGGCCGAAGTTATTGCTCGAAGAAATATCTACCTCCAGCATCGCCAAGAAGTTATTTCTGCAAGGAAACCAATGAATAAATATCTGCAGAGTTACTCCAAAACATACACAGAGCCTCAAAGTCAAACAAAGCTTCCATCGAGCTTTGATATTTATTGTGAAACAGTTAATGTAGTGATCCACCTGTAAATTTTTCCCTCGAGCCTCTCAAAGGGCCGAGAAGTCTTCACTCTACATTAACTGTCCTTGAGATATTTTGTTAACATCTCACCTCCTCATCTTCCTATAAGTACTTCTACATAAGATGAGGAGTTGTTGGTTGCAGAACTTTGAAATACACTTGAGCTCGAGACTTCTATTTGTACATAGTGTTCACTGGCACTTGAAGCTCTGGTTGTGCTAGAGTAGTTAGGTTGAATAGTGAAGATGATTGCTGAACTGAAACATTGGACTTGAAGATTGTAACTGGTTTGACATCAATATAAAATCTATTTCTTGGGATCCTGGTCTTTATCACTGGTGAAGTGCTTCTTTCTTTGTTAATCGTTTTCCTTCTATGTATGCCATATTGTTCATTTTCCCTCTATAAAGAACAGTTTAAACAGGGTTAGGATTTTCTGTATAGTAGTAACCTTCTCTGGCTGAGAAATCTTTATCTTAATGTTTTCTGCAGAGTTGTTTATTTAAGAATGATTCAATACAGTTTAAACGGTTACGAATGTTGGCGTTCCCTCGTCCTTCTGTTTGCTCAAACATTGTTCTCGAATGTTATTTCCATTATTTTCTATTAAAGTTAGACTAGAGAAGATATGGTTTGCCCTGATTCCTAGATTCTTTTCTCCAAAGGCAGATTTTGAAAGTTTCCCTTGGTGTTGACTGAAAGCAGACTAGGTTTAAAAGTACTTTATCTGATCTTAAGTTACACTCTGCTTTTCTTATGTGTTTTCATACTTTCTGAAGGTAATTATGTGGATTACTGGATTGTTTGTCAATTAAGCTGCTTTAATAAGAACTTGCCCAAGAAGTCTATGGTTAGCCCTGTCCTTGGTTGGTTTTAAAATAGTTACTTAAAAGGCTTTTCTTGTGTGGACTGACTATAAATCCTCTGAGAAATTATTATCAGTTTCCACCCCTCCAACATTTTAATGTTTCCATTTCATCATTTTAATCTCAATAATCTTGTGGTATAGATAACTTGCCCCTTGGATCACACTTGATGTTGTTGTTCAATTAAATCCCAGATATGACTCCATAGCCCAATGGACTAAAACCTAGTGTTATGTCTATCTGTCTTCCAAATCTGTTCTATTTTCTTGCAACTTCTTACTTTTGAAACTTTTTTCACTTAGGACTTTCCCCTCAAG
Source organism: Pinus albicaulis (assembly GCA_034641835.2). Classification (NCBI taxonomy): domain Eukaryota; kingdom Viridiplantae; phylum Streptophyta; class Pinopsida; order Pinales; family Pinaceae; genus Pinus; species Pinus albicaulis. The sequence goes on along the minus strand of CM076575.1, from coordinate 1,828,710,470 downwards.
TAACATTTCATGCTCAACCATCCAAAACAAAACAAAACCCTTGGCCTTCATAACTAGCCTAATATCATTACCTTAAGCTTTCAAAGACAATATCCATCTTTGTACATATTGGAGAGATCCCTCTCCGGATTCAGGAGGGCTAGATCCTAGAATCCCAAAGTTGGTTGAAATGATGTTAACTCTGTGATTGGACTCTCCCAATCTTGCTAATAAATTACAGAGACCTAACAGACTGTTGGGAAGCTTACCAAGCAACCAAGGTCACAACAAGCACATTAGATTGGAAGGTAAGAGGAAAACAACAAGGAGTGTTGCAGATGTTCACTTGATGATCGAAGGACTGATGGTGTCCTAGGTGAGGACATATTATAGTGCCTATATTTTCACAATAGATCCTCTATTTTATGGAAAAGGGAGGATTGGTGAAGTCTGTGGGAAGCCATGTGTAAGGGTCTCTCAGGTGTGTGGATGCCCTAACTAGGAGCAGATGCTATAGCATGGAATTGGTCTCTCGTGGATTGTTGGAGGGAAGCATGAGAGAAGACCAAGTGTGGACAATATTGGGCACTTATTATCTGCTAGAGGAGAGCGTGATAATTTCCATGTTGGAGTTGAAGTGCAACATCTTGATGGACAAAGTTGACTACTAAGCCTGGCAATTGTTGGAGCTCAATGGTTTGATCAACTAGGAGCAGGTTTGTGAAGGTTGAGACTTGTGTGTGGAGAAGGACTTCTAAAGTAGATGATGGGTAGTCCTCCTAACCCATGTTCATTGCGAGAGATGGAAATATCACAGTGATATGTGGAAACCCTCTGTGCCCTATGTTGGTATTCATCGTTGCAGCACAGGAAGAACATAGTGGGCTGAAGTCCTTAAGTAGCTGAGGAGCAACAACGGGAAAATTGAGAGTTGTTCACAAGTGGAGTTATGAAAAAATCGACATGACCCTTGATGTGTTGTGCCCTTGATGGAAGAAGGGACAGCTAGAAATAAAATTGTATAGCTGAGATTTAGTGGCTAGATAAACTTGGAGAATTGGTAGAGGCAGGAGCTGCAAATTGAGAGTTGAAGGACCAGGCAGGTATAACGTATGACAGAGAGGAGTTGTTAGATGCTATAGCCAGATGATCAAAGTATCTTGTCTTATACTAGTGGCTATATGAGGGCGATTATCCCTTGTATGAGAGCCCTAGATAGTTGTATTATATGTTGTTAATATAACGAATTTGGGTTGAAAAATTAAAAATCTTTGTATATTTGTGCATATATGATTTATTACTTTATATTTCCACTGTGCGAAGTAGTTTAGTGGTTGAGATTCTTGGTTTGGAAGCGTTATTGATTTAATATTCTAACCTAGACCCAAGATCACGGAAATCTAACATGGTTTCAAAGTTTATCTGAGCTACTTTGGAGGACAGTGAATCAAAGTGTGCACAACGAAGAAACTCAAAGGGATTTTTCGGTGTCTAGATCATGGAGCATAGGGTGTAGCAGAAGACATGGATATGTGGTCTTGACAAGTTACATGGCGAGATGGGTTGGGAGTTCTACTAGATTGGTGGTGAGACTAGTGAACAACAGCTTGTTGTAGGGCCGATTTTTTATTGTGGACATCTGTTGATGTGTCGTGGATGGTTGGGATAGCTCGAAGGCTTCTTTGTCATGAACGATATCAGGTTGATCGATATAGATTCATGTGATGGATTGGATATTTCCAGACCCGAGTCTTCATCGAATCGTGGTGTGGCATATCCGAGATTAGCTAGATTTGCATGAGTGGTATTTGATCGAGAAGGATGAGTGCTTGTAGGGCTAAGCTAGTGGAGATCATGTAGGCTCAGAGGGAGTCTTGTCTCAGAGGGAGAAACACTATGGAGGTTTGAGATCTTAAAGTTTAGATGTGATGAGGTAGAGGCACTACTGAGATTTTCGGATTCATCTACACAGTATGGTGTAGTGATGGATGTTAGATGGGATAGTGTCATTGCTGAAGATGATGATTTCTTCCTAGATTTGGACGTGCCTAGCCCGCTAAGAGGGATTTGATTTTTCTGTAGCTTGGGAGGTACTCCAAGCCCTGGTGATCAAGGGTTGGAGGTCAAAGTGCCACAAATGGGCTTCTGCGCTTGAGATCTAAGCTTGGGTTTTTTTCACCCATCGATTTTTGGGCCAAAACCATGATGGAGGTACAACATGTTATGGATAAGGATGATAGTGCTCGAAGATATAGTTCCAACGCATCAAGAATTGTCCAAATCCGAGTTGTCTTTAAAAACTTATGAATTTTCTAAGGTTATGTGGGCTAATTGTCCTAAGGAAACAAGTCGTCTTCACTTGTAGAAGACCCCTTTGAAGGGCTTGAAGTTAGCCTAAGGAACCTATTTAAGGGAATGAGGAGGAGCCTCATTTCTCACCTATACAAGTGAGCAACACATCAATAAACCTTTGATTTAGAGAATATTTGGGGCAAACTATCTAGGAGGTAAGGAGGGAAAATTTGGAGGATCCTTCCACTATTTCTGGTGTGGAATTCCTATGGAAATAAGTTGTATATGGTCAAGGCCCCTCTTTCATGGCTACTACCTCTCCAAGCCTTACCCAGGAAGAACATGGGTACTAACCCTTTTAGGAGACATATTCCAAGGCTGCAATGAATCCGTGAGATGAAGAAGGCCTTGTGGAGGTGCCCAAGGTCCATGACAATGCAAGAAAGGGATTGATAAGGATAGTGAATTAAGGCAACAATCGAGAAGGGAAACATACTTTTTGAACAAAGGGTTGGGGTTGTTGTTATGTGCCCTAACCAGTCATACGAATGCACAGACCCCAGGGAAAAGAGAAGACCAGTAGTTTGTTGGAGGATATATTCACTTGTTGATGAGAGTTATTAGAAGGATATGGACTGTGCATCATATATTTTGTTTTGATACAACACCCACAAACTATGCTTCATTTGAAGTCACATGGGAGTCTCCATCCCACAAATTATGCTACATTTTAAGTCAGATCAAGTCTCCAGCCCACATCTTGAACATGGTATTCCTATGAATGCTAGCAACCTTAATATACCCATGTCATAGATGTGTGTTTGAAATATCCATAATAAACTCCACTTTGATATGGTACTACTAAATTAGTGTCTTTATGCCAATCATACATACATTGATTTTGTAGTACACTGAATCTATGTATGAAAGCATACAATAATTCTTGACTGCAATTTTATTGAATGGAAACCTTTACACATGCGGCTACATGATGTAGACATGGTCCTCGCAAATTCAATTATCCTATCTTGGAAGTAATACAAACAAGTCAAAAATTTTAATCCATGATAGATTTAGTCTTATGTAAATGGATAACTCGTCATTTGATGAACAAAATATGAATATAACAGAACACTAATAGTTATCCTTTAATAGAGTTAGATACCCATAAAACAACTATTTAATTCTATATCATAAATCATAAAAATGAACAAATATAGACGGATCAAAAGACTACAATATTTTTTGTTGCTAATCAAATGCACATACCATGGAAACCCATCCAATAGTTCTCATTATTTTAAGGATGGTAATTGGGGTAAGCCATCTAGCTATAGTTTTCACGACCCAAAATGGCAGGGACATGAGTAAGACCCATAATACTCATAGAGGTAACCACTCAAAGGACTTGACCCCACAACCTACTGCAAATTCACAGCACCCGACCACTCAGGCTAAAACACCAAGCTCAGATGCCTTAGATAATAAACAAATATTTTTGGGAGTAAATTATCTGGATTTTAAATGCAGGCAATATCAATTATTTTCAGTCAAAACTCAGCATTAAGAACAAAATCAGAGGATATTGGAGACATTTCATAGTATGCACTCACTAAACATGATGAATAATAAATATACCTTAGGTGGCTTGAATGGATAATCGAGTGGAAAATGAATTGTCACCAAAAACACACCCCCAACATATGGACTTTTAGGAGGTCCCATAATTGTCACTTGCCAATGGAACATATCATTTTCCACCAGTCCTATACAAGCATGGAAGTAAATAATTAAATTTTACTTAATTCATTGGAGTATAAAATATAACTAGAGCAAGTACAAAAGATTGTTCTCTTCAAAATCCAATCCTTCTATTTAATTAGAACCAATTCAAATCATCGGTAAAATATTTTCCTATTATTTAACCAATTTACTAATACCATCTTGCATGGGTGAAAAACATGCCAAATTATCATTCAATTGTGAAACTAACATTCACAAAACCCTAAGGATAGCAATCAGGAACTAAATGATGATGAGAGATCATATTTTCAAGGTATTACTCAAGGGTACCATTTTATTTACCTCAATAGTATCTATACTACATAAGTTATACAACAATGTCACCCCCTCGATTTTAGGAGATTAATTTTTTAGGAAGCTACACAAACATTGTATAACTAGAACATTATGGGATAAATGGTTATAATTCCATGTACCTCAGTGAAATAGCCGATTGATGCTAAGGACTGGGATTCCTAGTAAGGTCAATGGAATATTAAGCCATCTTAGATGTTCCATTCTCATTGTGGTCTGCCCATTGCATATTTGTAGTGTTCTCATTGTGGTATGCCTAGTGCATATTTGTAGTCCTATAACGTCAGCCTTAATTCCTATTGCAGGGTACCTACCTTTCCTTCATGACTTCTCTAGGAAGATGTTGGGTCACTTTTTAATAATAAATCTCATGCTTTCACTGAAATAAGATGTTCAAGGAATAAATATATCTTGAAGAAGGTACAATTATAAAGGTCCTTCCATCAAACAATGGAGTGGAGTTCCACTATAATCAACTGGTTGATTTTTGTAAGAATGCATCTAGACTCTAGAGAGAGTTTTTTGTGCACACACACCCAAGCAACATGATGTTGCGGAGAGAAGAAACAAGACAGTTGTTCAAATGACCAATATCATGTTACAGGGCAGGGAAGTTCTAGATAACTCTTGATATAAAAATTATGAGATTTTATTTCAAGGAAATCGTATCCATATGAAAGAACCTAGAAATTGGAGTACCGATATTGGAGATATTTCAATTATAAGGTCAACATGGAGACCATTCCCCAAAGTTAAGCCTAAAACAACATGTCAACATAAATTTGTATTATCTTTGCTACAATGTCCAAATTATGTTTTAAAGGCATTAAAAATAGGAAATAGATTGTAATATCTGTGAAAAGGTAAGTAAAAATTGAGATAATTATTGTAAAGAAATTGTATTTCAAAGTTATACATCAAGGAGGAATCCTATGGTTAAATTCTTATCAAGTTAGATAGATAATCAGGATAGTAATGTATTGAAATATTCTAAAAGCATTACAAGAGACTAAATTGAATAGTAGAAAGTAAATTGAAAACAAAAATGATGAAGTAATCAAATTGCAGAAGAAAAACTAAGAGATTTGCAGAAAAGGAATCATTTATTCAAGTTGCAAGGCCTTAATCAAGCGCTAGGATATTATGAACTTAAAATAATTAAAGGCAGCAAAACTCAATAGGGACAAGGATAATTCAATAGGAATATATTCTGGGTAATAAATACGAAATTATGAAACCATACTCAAACACTACATGAAGATGTTTAAAGATTAAAGAAAAAAATTATCATCAACAAACCCAAAAAAACGAAAGATCGTAGATGAAGAGAAAACCAAGATAGTTGAAAAGGGAAAATGTAACAAAGTTGAAGAAGCCCTCAAAATAGATAAAATTCAATAGCAAATGCAGACAATACTCGAAGGAGCATAGAGGAAATTGATGGATAGCATTCGCTTTCAACTTCAAAAGGAGAATAAAAAGAAGGTACAAGAAGGTCATTGGAAGATAATTAAGTAAGTCAAAATATGAATAGTTCAAATACCATTTAAGTTGTCACTTTTTCCTAGGCAAGACAAGATTTCATTTTATCGAAGATTTTATTTGCCTCTTAATGGAAGAGACATTCTCTTTGGAATGGAATAAATGGTTAACAAGATCTGACAAGCTCAATAGTTTAGATTGAATGCTTCATGGTCATACTTTCTTCTCTCAACGCTTTATAGGGAGATTGCATGCACGATATTTGAATATAAAAGTCCAGACTCCAGATTCAATTGTGTTTAGGGTTTACAACCTCTCAACAAAATTGTAAAAGGTTTTCAACTCTCAATATAGATCTGCTAATTATACCTCCACAAGGATGGATTTATGCAGTGCGAAGACTGAAGGCCAAGCCTTCTTCTAACAAGAGAATTTAGGGCTTCATAGATATTTATGAGGTTAGGGTTTGAAACAAACCCCTAGAGTATGTCTAGATATTCTAACATGATTCTGGTACATGTGATATGATATTGCATTTCATAGTAACAAATAATATGATCTCTTTGATGTAACCAGACAATACCAGTCAATACGGTGAATAAGTCAATGGAATTTAAGACATGAGACACATGGAATGAAGATCCATATCTAGTAAATGTGCCTTCAAGGCTTGGAGACAGAAATAAGAAGATGCATATTGTACAATAGTTGAAACTCAATGGGATGCACAAGTTGTAAAGAACCCAAAATTGGTTGACCATTATCAACTTTAGCAATCAAGTAAAGCACGTAAGCCTATCCAAAAGGTGAAGAATTCTTATGTTATGAGATGATTCCAAGAAATGGAGGCTCTTAAATACCATCAAGCATGAATAATGCCGAGTTGATTCCAAAAAATGGAGGCTTTAAAATACCATCAAGGATGAACAGTTAATGAGGTAAATAAGTACAGAGGAGTGGAAAATAGGAGATCAAGACAAATCAAATTGAATAATGGTCCAGGTTTAGTAAATGTGCCCTGGAAGATCAAATATTAAGCAACAGGAAGCCATGTATCCTACAATGAAAAATTCAATAGGATCAAAAAAATTGTAATCAACCAATAGTTACCAACCACATTCAATTTGAAGTTCTACTTGAATGTGTAAGCTTCTATCCACAAATCCTTGAAATATTATGAGCATGCATTCTACATATCAAAATCCTTAGTCATGGATGCATGCCATTAAAAAACCACCATGCAATTGAATGAAGTATAAATAAATAATGAAAAATGGTATGTGGCCCTTAACCACACTTCCATGTTGTAGGAAAGCTGTTATATGGAAACACTGTTCAAATTGAAATTCAAAACAGATGGTATCGCTGACACTTGAAAGATACCAAGCTTGTTCAGTAGCAAACGAGTTACACCCAAGATAAACAAATTAACTACAATGACAATGTTCTCTCTTTGTAAGGAAGACATCATTCATTCTTGATGGAAATAGTATCATTTAACTAATAGGTTTTTTTTTGGTATAGAATCTAGCCTAAGTGATTGAGAGAAGTATTATACTCCCCAACCAAGTTCAATTTGCGTAAGATAATACCCTTGGAATGAGATGAAGTTACTAGAAGGTTTATCTAGGATGTACATTTCACCAAAAAAGGTGGCACAAGAACATATGTGGGCTGGAAGGAATCATCAAAAACATGTTAGGATTCATCCCTGACATTAGTATTTGTCCAAGAAAAGGATAATTGTAGCATGCATGTCAACTAAAAATATTCACTCAATTAAAAATATTTCCCTCTATGTTAATGATACTATTTTTCAAGGTCATGTGGCATGAATCAAAGTGTATAAGCCAAAATTCAATTCTAATTTTGAAATAACATAGCATTTATAAATCTACTTCAAGTTATTGCTAAAGCATAGTACATAGCTACAAATCAAGCAAGAAAAGAATTTATGTGGCTAAATCGATTGAAAAGGAGATACATTAACATATTTTAGAAGGTTATAGAAGGTGATGTAAAATTGCGATTGTGAAACTAGCAATATGACAACAGACACTCTCCCTAAGGGATTACAAACAAATAAGTTTAAAATTCAAGCAAAAGTTGTATCTATTGCAAGAAGTTAATGTTGTGACTCAAAACAAATGTTTCACATAGTGGGAGACTATTTATCTTTTGTGAGTCTTAACATACTATGCGTATCCAAGCAAGTGAAATTTTCCTGAATGGTGTATGTAAGCATTCAATAATCCTCTAGAAATTTGAATGATAATAATTTTATGGCCTTTAGGAAGCTAGAGACTTCATTATCAACTTGTTTACTTATATAACAAGATTGGGCAAAATGTAACTTAATATAAGCAGACAGAAATCTATAAATGTGCATATTTAGTGACAAGGCAAAGAACAATATCTTCAACTGAAATTTTCAAAATTTACTAGGAAAAATTCAATAAAGTCATTACTCTAGAACAGTAAACAAAACAAAGTTCGCAAAAATGAAAACATATTAAATATTGTTGGATAAAATCATATCTTAACTATCCATTTTGTATGAGAACTAAAAAATATCATTAGGTGATTAGGCTATTATTAAAAATGGGAGTAAAAAGCAATTTTCTTGTCCACAAGGCAATCACCAATGGAAGCAAAATTGAGCAGAATTACCTCTACAGCAGAAATATAATTTACCTCTATAGTAGAGTAAGCCCCTTATGCTACAAGTAAAGACCTAGCAGCTCAACAACAACAAACCAGATGTGAAAGAGACCAAAGCAGAGTAGGTAGAGTGGGTGTGTAGCCCCCCATGTGCTGATGAGTTGAAAGCATCGTGCAAGCGATCTACAAGAGGAAGGACATAAGTAAAAAATTTAGATAGTTGATCCCACCTAGAAATCCAAGAGATCAGTCAGAGTATGGTGTCAACATAGACAAATTTGGTGACAATGTGGGGTATTGGACCACCCAAAGTGGAAAATCCTCCACCAATACAACTAAGCATCTTTTACAATACAGCTCATTTCCCTCGAGTGGATTTATTTTTTTAAATAATATTAGACTTGTAGACTTGGACGTTATGCCTCAATTTTGTGTGATTTTATACTTTGGTTTTTAGGATTGTCAATTTTTTTATGCATTGACTTTGCTAAATGGTGGTTATAATAGAGTATGTCACTTTCCTTTGTTTTTCTACAGAGTGTGAAGGAACTAGGTGAAGGTCCATATGTTTGTAGGATGTTAATTACTTTGACTAATTAAAGCATCAATGTCGATTAGGGAGAAATGGTGTGCCCATTTGATCCAATAGTAGGGACTAATAAAAGAAAGTCACAACCTACAAGGACGCACATTCCTGCAAGGAAAAATTTTAAGTCATTGTCACTTTGGGCACCATTCTGTTTATTAATTAAATTTCCTTGCTCAAGACCATGGAGCTAAACTTAGGGATATAGACTGTCATAAACCTAAACTTGAAAGAAAGCGCATTGGGTATTAGCAATGGCCAAATAAAGGACAACGAGGTTAAATAGTTGCAATATGTAGTCCAAAACATTTAATACCAATCCTTACTAAAATAATAATATCCTAATCAAATACCAACTGAGTTTATGAAGCTATAAGTCTAACCCATGAATAATTTCTGAGAGAAACATTTAAATGAAAGTTCACAAGCAGGTGCAATCAAACAATTGAACACCTTGTCCATTATAACTTCTTCTCCATCTCCAGACCGATCCATTTTGTAAATAACCTATTTACAACACCTTCAAAAAGAGTAATTATTAAATCCAATAGAACCAAACTTCCCTTGAAGAATACTCGGTTCAAAAAGTTATAAATTCTTCCAAATGCAAAATTCTATATTCTATCCAAAGAAAGTGGCAACATGAATGTACTATTTTATATAGGACTTTTAGGAAAAAAAAATCCACATTGTATCCATATGCCATTAAATCATTTCCCTCAATAATAACAGCTACTATTCCACATTTAGCTGGCTCCAACCTAAACAAGTAAGCCAGTTGAGCATTTTCTTCATAAGGTGCAAGAAGAAACTCAACCCCTTATGTCTTAAGGATCTGAATCAAGGAAGAGTTCAAAATTTCAATCAACACAAAGCTTCAAACTAGCAACATCTCAAATAAAAATGTATACAGCAGAAAAACCTGTGAATCTTTCTGGCAATATCAAAAGCACTATCTAAATTAGTTCATTTTCCATTGATGGTGTAATATGTACTACCCTATGTGAAAATAGATGAAGCAGAACATCACTAATTGTAGGAAAATATAACTTCAACACAAGAAACAATAACAATAAAATGAATGTGGTTCACATGCACTTCAAATCCAAATTTTTTATTTCTCAAAAAAAAAATCCTGGAAGAGTTCAATAGCACCTTTAACATATCCCTCTACTAATTTGGTTCTATATTGTTCTATGAAAGCATTTCTCCTCCTAAGAAAGATAGAGCAACAACTAATTACAGTTGATTTATATGGTAAGGCCATATCATTAGTTCAATCCTTGAATAGCTAAATGAGATTATATTTTACTCACACATATAGATTCACCCATACATCTATAAAACAAGTAGTTTATTTTAAAAAATGAAACACTTCATGTTACAACACGTAAATTGGGGGAAAGTGGCAGTAAATGTTGACCCCTGGAAAGTGGCTTAGGGACCAAAAGTAATTCACTAGTATGATCCCATAGAAAACCTCCAAAAATTATCCCAACAAAGAATAATATATTCCTGAAATATTCATCTAATAGGCATGGATTTGTACTTAATACTAGATTTTTTTTCTTGATGAAGGAAGAAAAGCAAGCTTGGCATTGATAATTTTCACAATTGGACATTAAGAAAAGAAGTATTCACCGCATGATTTTTTTCTCAAATAGGATTAACATATGGAAAATACAACTATTGTGGGAAACCAAAAGTTGTTGGCCATGTTTTATGGATGTTTGTTATGCCACAGGCAGTCTGTCCTCAAGGAACATTGGTTATAACTTATACTACATATTTGTTTGAAATGTCTCGCAGATGATCAAGATGGTCACTGTCCAATTCCTATAGAATTTTTAATATTTGCGAGGAGAAAGGGTAACTAAATAAATGAGTTATCGACGTTGGACTATATATCTATTCAATTTTCAGATTGTTTTACTGAAAGCTAAAAGCGAGGGCTATATTTTATACACTTGCCTTAGTTGCATGGATGAATAGGGAGAGAATGTTTTGACCTAAAATGGCTTAGCATATATTAGATGTCAATGGCACTAATATAAACGTTAGGTTTTACCCAATGAAAATAACAAAAAAACCTCTTTTTATCAAAAATGATATTGATAAGGGACCCGAAAGTTAACCCATTAACAAAAAATGATCTAGTAGTTTCCCCTGAGCATGTATATAACACGTACATTTCTAGTTTTAGCTTCTCAATAATAATAGAAAACCCCATAATGGTGAGAATAAACATACTTTCAGTGTTCTTCTTTTATTGTTATTTTTTATGGGAGATGACCACCATCAAACACAACAAATGGAGTCACCTCGTTCTACCAAATCATGTTGATATTATGTATGAAATATTTCAGATAGGGGAGCTTGGAGTTTCTGATATTCAAAGTTTGTTGACGGATCTCCATACTAAATGAATTGGTTGATCCAGGAAAGGTTTAGCCTCATGCCCACTAAAACTAAAAAAAAAAAAATAGATGTTTAACTTAAGTGCAGAAATGGGCTTACCTCCCTTGTGAATCCATGAGTAAGAATTGTTGCCCACCTGAAGAAAAAAAAAAGAACACAAGAAAAACCATTTATGAATAAGTAAAAGTAACCATTTAAGCTGACTGTAGGTATTGGGAATTGCAGAGAATATGTTAAAATGACATCATGCTTACTTGTTTTCATGCATATCTTCTAATTTGGATAGCCTCAACATAAGGATTCATGACCTTGAGAAGCCCTTGTATACAATTTTTTTTCAATATAAAATTTGCACAAAGGGAAATCAAACTACAACGTAGTGGGAGTGTAGACAATATCCTTTGAAAATAACCATAGTACCGAGGGTTTAGGTCATAGGAATTATAGCCATTAGAAGTCAAGAGTAGTGTTGGGCCTTGAAATTGTCATTTACTTCCATTACATTTTCACTTATATTTCCATATTATCACCTTCACTCCACCTCCATTTCATTACATTTACCTTACCATTACAATTATTGGGTTATATTTATGTTTTTCCAAACTTTACTAATTCCTAGTATTTTTAAGTGAATTTGTTGTTAAAAATTAGAAAATAATATGCACATACTTATACCTAACAAGTGGATTGAGTTTGTTGCCATGTGTAGGTCAAAAATAATATTACAAAACACTGTTACGTGGCCTCTTAAGGCCAAATTCGAATTTGGATGGAGAAGATCATGGGATCATAAGGATATGTGTCTCATTTCCTATTTTTATTGTAACTCTAAGAAGACATTTTCCTTATCACTTCCTATTTGGATGTAACTCTAGAGATATAGGGAGAGATTCATGGACTCTCATTAATGAGATAGCTTCTCATATTTTTCATAAATAGGGGAAGCTTTATCCTATAAAATCATGTGTAAAATTGGAGTTATGCTCAAGATTTGAATACAGAATTAGATTGTGGCACCTTATTCATGAATGTTCTTTCATTTTGACTTGGTTTTGCTTACATATGGAGCATCTCGATTTACCATCTCTCATATTTTTATATCAACTACCTAAAATGTGTGAGATTTACTTTCTTTTATAGATTAAAATTTAATTTCTTTCTTAGTATTGGTTTTACAATGACTGTGTAATATTTTCTTTCCTCAACCATCTCAAGAAGGTAGATTCATTTATTTTCAAATTGCATTAAGTTTGAGAAAATAGACCTCATAGTTGTTTAGTTTCCTTTCATGTTCTTTTATTTAGTTTCTTAAATCAAACTATCAATTTATTGTATAATTGAATGTTCTTAAAAGATCAGGCTAAGAAGGTGACTTGTCATACTTCCAAATTGGGTGATTGAAAGTTCAACCTATGCAATCATTGAGCTTTACTTTTACGTGCTTTTACATTTCTTTTTAGATCCTCATTCAATTGTATAATTGGGTGTTCTTAAAGATCATTTCAAGAAGATGATTTTATCATATTTCTAAATTGAATGCTCGAATATCTAACCTATGCAATTATTGAGTTTTCCCTTTGCATGCTTTAATTACTTTCCCATATTTAAAGAATAAAGTATAATTGGTTGCTTATACATCATCTCAAGAGGGTGTTTCTATCATACTTCCATATTGGATGTTGGAGTGATTGAACGTACCTTAGTTGTTTTCCTTTACATGCTTTTAAATGCTTTCTTAGATTAAAATTTCAATTCCTGCAAGTGTGATTGTGCACGCTATATTTTCTTTTGAATTTTTTTTCTTTCTTTTCGTTACTTGATTTCATATGTTAGTTGAATTTCATTTTACATTATTTGATTTCATAGATTAGATGAATTGGTTTTCATTATTTTGTAATTAGATTGATCTAAACTAAAAGACAATTTCTAAGACATACAATGCACACATGTTTCACAACTTTACAAAACCCCAGGTTGACAAATTAAATGACAAGAAATTATTTTTCCCCAACGTTTTGGCATCGTGGTTAGGGAAGTGTGCATAGGAACTATTTTTTAGTCTAGAGTGTATTTTGTTTTCTTTTGTTTTTACTAACCATTTATGGAAAAAGAGTCTAGAATGTAGGCCAAAGACTACATTGAGGAATGGTATCAAAAAGTGATTGTGCCACAACATTCATCTATTCTTCAAGAGATCCTTGCGGAAAATTGAAATATCAAGACGATTGGTCATATCTTTATAAACAATCAGGTACATTTTTCAAGTTTGGATATGAGCATTTCCAAAATTCTGATTCATAAATGTCTTCATTGAAAGCATGAATATAATTTAAAAAAAAAAAAAATTAGATAGATAGGAAAAATAAAAATAATTTTTTATCATTTTCATGATAAATTTGATGATTTGTGGTGTAATAAGAACCACCCATCTACTAACCCTTAGCAGGAAATATTTGTAATAAAACAAATGACTGAGAACAAGGAACACAAGCGAAGATCACAAGCAATAATTTAAGCTATGAGATCAATCATTTTTCATTCTTTTTTTACAAAATTTATAGAGGAATCGATTGATAAAATCTTGACTATGCTAACAAAATAAAAAAATATCAAGTATGCTCTCGTTCTGCTCTTTGTGTGACCTGGAGGATCAGAAAAATATTTTTTTTTTGTTAGTATATCATAAAATCTAAAAAAATTATTTAGCTATAGAATGAAATTCTGCAACTAAAATTTTGTTTCCACCATTTGATTTAATTTGATTTGATTTCCCAATAAATTTTAAAATTAACAAAAAAAAAATCATTTTCTTTATTAATAAATTGTTTTTCTTTAATGAAATATATATGTATATATTTTTAAACTTTAAAAAATGTAACATATCTAAATTTTTAAACAAAACTAAAACATTTTAAAAATAATAATAAATAAACGAAATTTCATGGCTTGTAGTTATGCCCCTGCCCCGTGCTTCTAATGTTCAAGAGGGAAGGTTGAATGTAGGGCCTACAACTATCTCATCCTTCGAAAAAAAAATCAATGCAAAGGCCCATCCATTGCAATAAGAAAGGAACCTTCTCTTTTCCATATTCAGTCTTCCTCACTAAAGCAGTAGACACCATTCTCAATTCATAAGTTCCTCCAAGAATTATTCTGCATGTATTCACACCTTGATATTCAATTTTCCCTCTGCAATTGCATTGGATATCAATACTATTTTTTTTTCCATTAGATACACCACATCTAGGCTTGCTAATCAATTGAATACTCAAAATTTCCTGGAAAATCAATAACTTGCAATCAACAATAGAAAGGAAATAATAGAGGATATCTTTTCATTTCTTTAAATAACCTAATAATCAAATCTATGTTTTTCCTTTTATTCAAAGAGTGCTTTTTGCACCTATCCTTTGAAGCAAGTATGGCCTCACATTTGATGATCAATCTCGTCAAAATGACCAAAAAGTCATTTCTGATATACTAGATTTTATGATGGATGAAAATACAAGATTAAGTGAAGAAGTTGTTTGGAAGACATGATAAAAAGAAGTTCTAGCTACCAAATGGATGGAATTTGTGCCTTGTATCAAACTATTTTGGGTACCTTCTCCACAATTTTCTAGGAAATCTTCAACGATGGAAAAATGGCATGAGATATTTTAGAATCCAAGCATGATGTTTTCAGTTGAAGCCCAAAATCAAGTCACATCAAAACATGCAAATAAAAAATCCAACCACAGCAAATACTTTCATTGCCTAGGAACTACAACAATTTTATTTTTTGTAGAAAACGTAATTTCCAGAAAGCGTAACTATTTTGACACCCAATTTTAAAACACATTTTTTGAGCAAGCCGAGGTGAACTAGGAAAAAATAAAACATGGGTTTTTTTTGGGAACGGGGGAAATTATATAATTTTCTGGATTTCACAACCATTGGGAGAAATTCATGGTTCTTCGGAGCTCCGTTTTGCAGACTGCATGAGTGAAAACGATTTGTTTTGAATTGTTAAAACATGGAACATTGAAAGTAGAATAATCGAAGTTAATAACAAAATATACTCCACATGGCACCTGGTCTAAGAGTCCAATTTGATTTACTAATCAATGCTCTTTGTGAGGAAATGGATAGGTGAAAGGGTCTGAATTCGATTAGTTCAAGATATTGTTTGTCAGAACTGTGAATGTTGCACCTGAAGTGTGGATACCTTTGCTAATAGTATTGCAAGTAAGCTCGAGATACAAATTTTTTTTATTGATGTTCTAAATGCCCTGTTTAATACTTCCTATCACAAGATACCTGAAATTGTCTCGTTAAATATTTCAAAAGATATTCACAATTCTGTTGAATGGAAAAGTTGATATTGATTCCACTAAGTCACTAAGTGATTATCTTGCTATAATTTGTGTGCTTGGATGCACACTTGGGCTATTAGCTTAAGATTTTTTATTATAACCTTGCAAATAGGACATCTCATCATTAAAAATAAATAATAATAAAAATAAAATAAAATAAATAATATATATATATATATATATATATATATATATATATATAATCGATTTATTGAAGCAATTTATAAAGCGAAGAATACTTGCAAAATTTGATTGAAGTATTTTTTCGTGCAAGTACTTTTTGTATTTTTACTGCTTCAAATATTTTTGTCAATGTGCTTTTGCAGCACATATGACGATTAAATTTGACAGTAACTTGCAGAATAGTTGGAAGAATATTTATATGATTTCTGAATATTTGACATTATAAATTATAATATTTTTGCTATGTATTTTTCTATAAAGGTTTAACTTGCAGGACACATCGAATCTTTGTGATGCCAATCATATTACTGAGCACATTACATGAACTCATCCGACAACAGGGAGTTGATTTATTTTTCATGGTTATTTCATAAAAATGGATTGTTATCAATATCATGAATTTTACTGAATATAATACTTTTGATTTTCCTTAATCTCTTTCATTTGAATTTTAAATTTTTGCGTAAGAATCAAAGAGGAATTGGCCATTTCTTTTTTAACACACTTATGTTCTTTATGTCAATTTTTTTTTTGCAGCTTTGGAATAATCGAATGCTCATTTAAGGAAACCAATTGCGCACACAATTGGCCTTTGAAGGATCGATATCATGAGAAAAATAAGAACAATTCTATGTCCATAGCCATCAATACGCTTACATTTCCTCCCTTTTGAATTGTAAATCCAACCAAGCATTTTAAATCAAGCCACAATTATTTTCCCAACAAGAATTAGTTGTTCATTTTCCTTTATTCACATACACTTTCCATTACTTTTTGTCGACTCCTAACCCACAAATAAAAGCAAGAATCTCACTTACATGCTTATTTCCCATTGTCCTCTTCCATTTCCATTTTTCTTCTCCTATCATTTTCATTTCGCAAATAAACCTTGCTTCAATGCAAATTATTGAGTCCATAGTCCTTTGAGACTAAAATCCTTGCAAAAACACCTAGAGCCTTACATGCCTTAATGGAAATTCCTCTTGTCGAGGAAAAATGGGAATACATTAATGTCCCTTGTTCATCGGATCTTCTAGGTACTCGACAACAACAAAATTATTTGTATGTAGTAAGTTGTGTTTGGGCATCTTGACTCTCATTGTCATCAATGGTGAGAGTTCTCGCGCTGACTAGTGGCATCCATTAATGGCCACTAAGTCAAGAATTTTCTTCTATGTTCGACATCAGAACATCTATTCACATAGCATGAATTATGCCAATGAGTTTTAAAGACATGAAAACTATTATTTTCAACATTTTGGAGCAAATTAAGAATCATATGGCAACTGAAGAATCATCGTCATTTTGCAGGAAATTCAACAGTTTTAATAGAAGCAATAAAAGTTCATCTTGACTCTTTTATCCATAACTTGTACAGCCACTTGAAGAAGATTATGATTAGAATTTTGCAACCACCACACATGCAACTCCTCCATTTCCAAAGGGTAAGTTAAGGTATGTCATTTTCTAACTTTTTACCATAGAATTCCTTGAAAAGCTAGAATGATATTTTTTGGAAAAAACACTTCTTTTCCTCATTTCATAAAATTTCCAATACCATCAGTTTGGGGGTTTTTTTTTTGGGGGGGGGAGGGGATACATTCATATTCACATTTTGCCACATTCATATGACATTAAAAGGCCCACATACTTTCAAAATATATTAACTATTACATTTTTATTATGAGCATATAATGGATTTTCAAAATTACTTAAAAGATAATTGGATGCAAACACAATCATGGTTGTCACACAAGAACCAACCATGATGCAATCCAATAAAGATATGTTTTGCAACAACAACCAAATTATCATTATGCAAAGTTCAAAAGATCAAAATTGAGTGCAACAACAAAATATAGTTGAAACGCAATAACCAACCATGTTTCAATTCAACTAAAATACTTTGTAGAAGTATGAAGTTATCAAATGATATCATGCAAATTTAAGCCAAAGCTCAAAGGATAAAAAATAATTAATGTAATAGATTGTATCAGGACATGAAATAGCTTCAATTGAGGGGTATGTTGAGCCTTGAAATTGTCATTTACTTCCATTAAATTTTCACTTATATTTCCATATTATCACCTTCACTCCACCTCCATTTCATTACATTTGCCTTACCATTACCACTATTGGGTTACATTTATGTTTCTCAAAACCTTATTAATTCCTCGTAATTTTAAGTGAATTTGTGGTTAAAAATTAGAAAATAATATATGCGCATACTTATACCTAACAAGTGTAATGAGTTTGTTACCATGTGTAGGTAAAAAAGAAGCTTCCAAAAGACCCTTATGTGGCCTCCTAAGGCCAAAATCGAATTTGGATGGAGAAGATCATGGGATCATAAGGATATGTGTCTCATTTCCTATTTGTATTGTAACTCTAAGAAGACATGTGCCTTATCACTTCCTATTTGGATTGTAACTCTATAGATATAGGGAGAAATTCATGGACTCTCATTAATGAGATAGCTTCTCATATTTTGTATAAATAGGGGAAGCTTTCTCCTATCAAATCATGTGTAAAATTGGAGTTATGCTCAAGATTTCAATACAAAATTAGATTGTGGCACCTTACTCATGAATTTTATTTCATTTTGACTTGGTTTTGCTTACACATGCAGCATCTCAGTTAACCATCACTCATACTTTTAGATCATCTACCTAAAATGTGTGAGATTTACTTTCTTTTATAGATTAAAGTTTATTTTCTTTCTTAGTATTAGTTTTAGAATGACCGTGTAATATTTTCTTTCCTAAACCATCTCAAGAAGGTAGATTCATCTATTTTCAAATTGGATTATGTTTGAGGCAATAGAGCTCATAGTTGTTTAGTTACTTTTCATGTTCTGTTATTTATATTCTTAGATCAAACTATCAATTCATTGTATAATTGAATGTTCCCAAAATATTAGGCTAAGAAAGTGACTTGTCATACTTCCAAATTGGGTGATTCAATGTTTAACCTATGCAATCATTGAGCTTTAATTTTACATGCTTTTACATTTATTTTTAGATCCTCATTCAATGGTATAATTGGGCATTCTTAAAGATCATTTCAAGAACGTGATTTTATCATATTTTTAAATTGTATGCTCGACTATCTAACCTATGCAATTATTGAGTTTTCCCTTTGCATGATTTAATTCCTTTCCTAGTTTTATAGACTAAAGTATAATCTGTTGCTTATACATCATCTCAAGAGGGTGAATGTATCATACTTCCATATTATATGCTGGAGTGATTGAACGTACCATAGTTGTTTTCCTTTACATGCTTTGAAATCCTTTCTCAGATTAAAATTTCAATTCCTGCAAGTGTGATTGTGCGTGATATGTTTTCTTTTGATTTGTTTTCTTTCTTTTCGTTACTTGATTTCGTAGGTTAGTTTAATTTAATTTTTCATTATTTGATTTCATACATTAGATGAATTGGTTTTTGTTATTTTGTAGTTAGATTTATCTAAACTGACAGATAATTTCTAGCACATACAGTGCATGCATTCTTCACAAGTTTATGAAACTGCGGGTTGACAAATTAAATGATAGTAAACTATTTTGTCTTAACATTTTGGCGCTGTTGCCGAGGAAGTGTGCATAGGAACTATCTCGCAGTCTATAGTGTATTTTATATTTTTTTTTTTTTACTAACCATGTATGGACAAAGGGTCTATAATTGTAATGCCTCTCAACTACACAAATATTTTTTTTCAACTAAATATTATTAATAGATTTTATAAGTATTCGTCGCAATTTGAAAAAATTCTATTTTCACAATTAGATCATCATTTTGTCATTTCGTCACAAATCGACGAAATTCTGACACCAATACTAAAATCATTATTTCCTCTTTTTGAGTTTTAATAATTCAGTTTACTATTGATAACAATACTCTTGGGCATACATCTTATTCAAAAACTATGGCTAAAGTAACTTCTTATTGTCTTTCTATGATAACTCCTTATTTAAATTTAACTATATTTAGCCTATCTCTTCACCTCATTTTTATTTATACTTCTGTTGATAATATTTATATATATTTATGTATGTGGTCTCCTATATATGTTTCATTTTATTTCTATTCGAGAACCTAATTAATTATTAACTCCTTTATTACCTAACACATATATTATATTTTATTTTATAATCATAATTATTTCATACCCTGTATTTCATTACCCTCTTACGACTGTTTCTTATTTAATCACCTTAGCTTGGTTTGAAATTAATACTACTATAACTATATCAAACATATAGTCATCATGTTGATATAATTACCCTTTTCCGAATTCAGCATATTACGTGAAAGGTTTTTTTTACCATTATACAGTCATACCATTATTGGATCTTTAACTCGGAGATGTAGGCTGATGATTGGACTTACACCTTATCATATTTCATGGGTACTCTTACCAAGGTAACCCTAACATATTTCAATGTCACACTTACATACCTCACGTTTATTTCACATTTCGACCCAACCCTATTAAGACCTTAATCTTTCCCCTAACTATAGCCTTTCCAAATGTATTAAGTTAGGTTATTGCTATACCCTAGAAGGTACTTGCATTATGTTTAACATTGAAATCAACCTGCTGGAATTCACTAACTCCTCGTTTGGTTCAAGGAATTTAATGGGAGTTTAATTGTCAATGAATATCTTTTCTACCAGGCAGCTTATATATTAATATGAAGAGACATGTAGTACCAATCTTTAAATCTTTTCCCATCGCATCTCAGGTTACCATGTACTACTTATTAAATGTGGAGATCTCTACCATTTATCTCGTGGGATTTTCTATAGGATTGATATGAACTTACCTCATTCCACAAGGCCATCTCATCGATTCAGCGTTTACCTCACATCTACTACCACATGGATGATGGATATGTTATGAAAATTAGGGTTTGACGAGGGGTATATTACTTAGCGTTTGCAGTGTTCCCGTTTCATTTGTCTCTCTCATTTTCATCATTCACCCGAGAGGTTTTTCAGAGATGGTTACTACACCTTCCCTTGCGCTTGTCTGGAATGAACCCACCAGAATTCCAACCTTCTCTCCTCATGACGACGTTGCTTTTCTCAAGTAATTGCCTCTGTCATCTTTCGGAAATTGATTTCAGTTTGGTTCATATATTTTCGTTTCAATTTCTTCCATTCCTATGTGAATGAAAGAATAGGGAAATAGCTATATTTTTAATGGATTCTTAGTTTCATTGGAAGAAATACTTATGGTTCTGGATTTTTGTTGGACATTCTCAATTTTTATGTTCACTGAGACTCTTCCTTTGTTTTAGGATTTTGTCTCGGTATGCGTTAATTCTATAATTGTGAGTTGTAGTTTTGTTTCTCTCTTGTGAATCTATTTTGTGTCTAATTAAATTCGATTCTCTGGTTTCACTGTCATGAGCTCTGAATTTACCATTCATATTATTACTGGAATAAACGTGTTTCATTTTGGTTGTCATTTATATTTACTTATTCACACTTTATTCCTCGTTCTAACTCTTCCATGCTCCCATTTGGGTAAGGGATCCCCAAAAAAGGTAGGTCAGCCCAACTCGAACTGCCTCAGATGTGGTTGGTTCTCCTTTCGAGTTTCTCCAAAATACGCAATTTCATTTTTCCTACTGTCTCAAAGTTTCATTGCTTCTCTGAAGCATTGCACAGGTAGACTCAGGGTTTTTTTTATTCTTTTCACTTCCATTATCTCTTCATTTTGATTTGGTTTTAAGTTCTAATAATCCTCCTCACTTCCTCACATGATTTTTGGGATTTGCAGGTGTACACCAACGTGAAGACTGAACCTCATAAAGGTATAGCCTTACCTTTGGCTATTCATTTTTATTTTGACAATCGTTAATAATTTTTTTGTTTGCATTAACCTTGTTACTTACTTCTCTTTCTTGGTGTATGTAGGTATGCCCCTGCTCCAGTGGTTTCATTTTGTTGATATAAGTTGTATTACGCAGACAAGATCTACTCTTAATACTCAAATCGGTGGTGTACATGTCGGTATTGACATACTCATGTCTCTCGGCTACTATGGTCATCTTGCCGAACTGTCGACGACCTATATTTTTTATTTGTATTGACCTTAGGTCGTAATAGAGCACTACTATTATAATTATTTAATTTTGTAATAATTTTAAACCAGGTTGGTTTTAAAATCCACCCTCTGGACTATATTAATTTTTTCTCAGAAGCACTGTGACTATCTTTTTCTATTATGATTTTTCTTTGTTATTAAAATAAATAAGTTCATATTCTAATGACCATAGTATATATTGTATATGTATGAGTTCATTATAGTTATATAAAATCTTTTGTTCCTCAAAATTGTTTTGTGTTTCTGAGAAATAGTCCTGATAATATAATATTAGTTAATTTCATTTAATAGTTTCTGGGTTAGGATATAATCCTATATGCATCTCTAGTACCACAGCAGTTTCATGTATATTTGATTACTAAATCACAGATTTGTATTACTGTATCATACTACTCACAGATCTTAAATCTTTAAATGTTCTACTATGAAATTTAGAATAATGTATCTGGCAACATATTACATGTTTATGTGTAGAGTACAAAATACAAAAGTCTCCTTTGAATTCACTTTTAATAATATTCCTTTTTCTTGTATTTACTTCTGAATAATTTGAGATAAATTACAACAGAAGAACCTCATATATATAGTGTATGTGTATATTTCAGTAACTTATCTTATCACACGATTATAAGCTTTGATGTATTTCATGTCAGTTCTTAATAATTCTAGATTTGTAATTAACTCAGTTACATGCCTTCATGAAGTTGTATTTCACAATCTAGAATGTTATTCAGATCTGAACTTGAACTACGTGTATACTGATATTTCATTTCTATAATAATAATCATTTTATTACTTATAGAGATTAACAGAATTCTCTGTTAGACTTCCTAACTCCAGATTTAAATCTGTAACCAAATTTAGACATTATGGTTGTATGAACTAACTTGAATTTACCCATATAACTGTACAGATTTCCAAGTTACTACAGTAACAGAATCTGTTAAATGTATGGCCTCTTGTCACTCATTGTATTACTGACAATTTAACTAAGTAAAATCCACTAACCTTAACTTAAAAAATTTAACATACATATATTTATCTTAGCAATTTCCAAATCAGATACCATTTAACACATATGCCAAAATTCATATCAAGTAGAAATATACTAGTAGGATGTGCATACCAATTTCTATGACTAGTTCCACCCAACCGTAGAGTTCTCTATCCGTAACTCACCCCCGAGCCGAGACCTTAGCTCCCAATGATAGACAACCCTTTGTCTATCCTAGAGCAGCTTATTTAAGTTGTGCTTCCCAAGCCCATTTACAATTATTGCGTCTAGTAATTTCATGATGCTTTCTTCCTTTTTTTCCTAGGCATTCCCTCATAGAGGTACTTTAAAGCTGTCGTTTTCGCTTTTCCAAATTTTTATTCCTCTTCCCAATTACTTTCCTCTTCATTGGGGAAATTATATGCTTATCTCCAAATCTAATTTTGGTAATATTCCTCCCAAGGATTTCTGGAAGGTGTGGGAAAGTCTCATCACCTTATCCACATCCTCATGGATTTAGGTTTCAGATCTCAATTCTCAATCTATTCATTGCACACATAATTTTCCATTTTATTTTTATTAATTAAAATAAAATAAATCCATATACTAGTTCTCCATCGGGGTCCACTTTCCCTTTCGACTTATTCAATTTTCAGTTAAAAAGCATAGGAACTTGGGATATTATATCTTCCCCCTCTAAAAACAAACACCGTCCTCGGTGTTGAAAAAAAAAAATTTAACAATTCACTGTGTAAAGAGTGATGGATATTTTTCCATCATATCAACTTCTTGTTCCCAAGTAGCCTCTTCGAGTGTAAAGTGCCTCCACTACACTTTTACCCTGGCAATGGTCTGGTTTTGAAGTTCAATTTCTTCTTGATCCAAGATTTGAAGTGGCTCTGGAAGGAATTCGCCTTCTGGTTCCACCTGAATCACATTCCAATAAATAATGTGAGCAGAATCATGTACATATTTTTTCAATAAAGAAACATGAAACACATCATGAACCATAATATGAATGGGTAAGGCCAATATATAGGCCACTGATCCCACTCTTTCCAGCGCTTCAAATAGTCCACAGTATCATGGAGCTAATTTTTCACAACTTCCAATGTGAAAAGTACTCTTCTTAGGCTTAATCCTCAGATATACAAGATCAACCATAGTGAATTCTCGGTGAACTCCCTTTTTGTCTGCATAACTTTTCTGTATGTCCTGAGCTGTTTTGATATTTTTCTGAATCTGTTTCACAACTTTTTCCATTTCTTTTAAAGCTTCTGCTCCAAGTATCAATTTATCTTTAGGTTGACTCCAACTGAGGGGACTATGGTATTTTCTGCCATAAAGAGTTTTAGAAGGGCTCATATTTATGGAAACTTGATAACTTTTGTTGCAGGTGAATTCTACTAAGTGTAAATAATTTGTCCACTTGGTTGGCCTATCAATAACATACATCCTTAACATATCCTTCAGAATTTGGTTTGTTATTTTTATTTTTCCATTAGTTTGGGGGTGGTAGGCAGTACTAAAATTTAATTTAGTGCCCATACCTCCAAACAAGCTCCTCCAAAATACTGCAGTAAACTTTGCATCTCTGTTTGAAATGATCTTTTTAGGAACACCATGTAGTCTTACAACCTCTTTCATAAACACATTTTCTACTTGAGATGTCCTAAAGGTAAACTGTACAGGTATAAAATGAGCAGATTTAGTCAAAGTATCCACCACAACCATGATAGAGTCATGCTGATATTTGGTTCTTGGTAAACTAGTAATAAAATCCATGGAAACAATTTCCTACTTCCATTCTAAAATAGGTAAAGGATACAACAACCCAGGTGGATGCTGATGTTCAACCTTTATCTGTTGGCATCCAATGCATCTAGCCAAGTAACTTGATACTTCCTTTTTAATTCGAAGCCAAAGTAGGTTCTTTCTCAAAGTTGTGGGTACTTTCTAGTATCCATGATGTCTAGAATAGGGCCTTTTATGATATTCATCCAAAATTTCTTTATTTAAGGAGTCTACATTAGGAATGTACAATCTATCTCTGTAACAAATTAGCCCTTTTTGATTTTTTGTATACCCTTTCATCTCCTTTTTTTAGCATTTGAGTCTGAAGCTTTTCATAGTCTTTGTCTTGCTCCATTACTCCTTGAATAAGTCCCTCTAAGTCAAATTTGACACTACTTCCAATCATATTCATACTTTGCCAAACATTTCTACTTAATGCATCTGCAATATTATTTTCTTTACCTTTGATGTGTTTTATTTCCATGTAAAATTCACTCAGGAAAGACAATCACCTAGATTGCCTAGCATTTAGATCTGTTTGAGTGAAGAAATACTTTAGGTTGATGTGATCTGTCATCAGTACAAATTTCTTTCCTAGAAGGTAATGTCTCCACATCTTGAGAGTGTGTATTACAGCAACTAACTCAAGATCATAAACACTATAATTCTAATCATGGTTCTTAATTTTTCTGGATTCATACGCTATAACAGAATTTTCTTGTAATAGTACTCCCCGCAATCCTTCTCCACAAGTATCTGTGCATACTACAAACTCCTGATCTAGGTCAGCAATCTTTAGAATAGGTGTTGTAGTAAGTTTTAGTTTTAATTGCTCAAAGCTATTTTAACATTTTTTAGTCCATTTAAATTTTAGTCCTTTCCTTTGCAAGGAAGTAATGGGGTAGGCTAAGGCTGAAAATTTCTCTATAAACCTCCGGTAATATCCTGCAATTCCCATAAAGGATATTACAGCTAGCATGTCAGTAGGTATAGGCCACTCTTTGATTTCTTTTATTTTTTTGGGTCTACAACCAACCCTTGTTCTAAAATTATATGACCTAAGTATTGAATTTTATCTTTGAAAAATTCGCATTTGCTAAACTTAGCATACAATTTGTTTTGCTTGAGAGTTTACAAAACAATTCTAAGATGTTCTTTATGATCTTCTTCACTTTTTGAATAGATTAAAATGTCATCAATAAATACTAGTACAAACTTGTCTAAGTATTTATTGAAGACAATATTCATTAAACACATAAAAGTGGCAAGTGCATTGGTTAACCCAAACTGTAGGACCAAAAATTAATAGTATCCATACCGCGCTCTAAATGTTGTTTTATTAATATCTTCATCTCTAATCCTTAACTAATGGTAACCAGTCCTTAAATCAATTTTTGAAAACATTGTTGCCCCTCTCACTTGATGAAAGAGGTCGTTCATCCTAGGCAATGGGAATCTATTTTTGATTGTAAGCTTGTTTAATTGATGGTAATCAATACACATATGGAAAGTACCATCTTTACTTTTCAAAAACAGTACCGGTGCTCCCCATGGGGATACACTCGGTCTAATGTAACCTTGGTCTAGCAACTCTTGTAGTTTCATTTTTATCTCCTTTAATTCTAGAGTGCTCATTATGAATGGGGCTCTAGAAACTGGAGTTTCTCCCGGCACTAAATCGATTGAAAAATCAATTTATCTCTTAGGGAGCATATGAGGAATTTCATCTGGAAAAAAAAATTAAATTCTCTTAGTACTGGTAATGTTTCTAGCAGATTTTCTTCTGTTGGCTCTCCCAACTCTTCTACATGAATAGAATACACCTGATACCCTTTCCTATCAATTCTCTTTAACTGAAGGGCTAAAATTTGCCTCACAGGTATGGGTTTAGGCTTTCATTTGATTATAACAGGTTTTCCCTCCTTTTCAATGCAGTGTAATGTTTTATCTAAATAATTCATCATAGCCTTATGCTTTTCTAACCAGTCCATCCCTATCAGTACATCGTAAGACCTTAATGGAAAAATATTTAAATTTAATTCTGTTTGGTATTCATTCAGATTTATGGCTGTTTGGGGTGACTTATGAGTTAATTTTAATTTTGTACAAGTGGCTAACTAGACTAACCAATACTTTCGAAACTTCTCTGACTTTAATTTACATTTTTCTATCATTTTAGGACTGATATAACTTAAAGATGCACCTGGATCTATTAAAACTATAATAGATTTGTGAACTTGGTTACAAAATCATCAATCATGAGTTGTCCCAATTTGAGTTCATTAAACTCTTTTTCCTTGTCGTCATAGTAGCATTCATTCAAGTATTGGTTTTTAAACTTGACTTGAAAATCCGACCAAGTCACCATTTTCTCATCAATGGCATGAACCATCTTTGTTTCCTCCCACCACAAGGTAGCCTTACCTTGCAGTTCATAAATAGCCGAACTGGCTCTTAAGTTACTTTCATATTTGTAAACCTGATAGTACTTTATCATATTCAGAAGCCATGCTTCAACATCCTCCTCTTTCTCCCCATCATAGGAGGAAGGTTTAATTTTTCGGAATTCACCCTGTAATTCCTTGTTCTGTCTAGACTGTTGTCTAGAAGAATCATATTCCTCATAATATTCTAAGAAATTGAAACTTCCCTTTCTCTTCCTTCCGGAATCTTCACCTTCTTGACTATTTTGAGAAGTCAATTCTCTTATTAGTCGGTCCTGCTCCTCACTGGCTAAAGATAGCCTTTCATTGTGGCTTTTAAGCTTTTCCATATCTCGTTGCATTCTATGCAACATAGCCATCAACGGAGCATTTGGATCTCGTGTTTTTTCTCCATCAACCAGACCTACATTCAGCTCATCCCCTTCAGTCATGGTTCGCAACTGTATACTTTAGTACTGTTCACTGTACATAAAAATAACATTAGAAAAAATTAAATTTCATAAAATTTTACAGCAGCATACATTTTCTGTGTGAGCACATAATTTGCCCAGTGTTTTAACTAATGCTCTGATACCATTTGTAATGCCTCTCACTTACACAATTTTTTTTTCAAACAAAATATTATTAACAACTTTTATAAACAAATTTTATTAGTATTTGTCACAATTTGACAAAATTCTATTTTCACAATTAGATCATCGTTTTGTCATTTCGTCGCAAACCGATGAAATTTTGACAATACTAAAATCATTATTTCCTCTTTTTGAGTTTTAGTAATTTAGTTTACTATTGATAACAGTACTCTTGAGTATACATCTTATTCAACAACTATGGCTAAAGTAACTTCTTATTGTCTTTCTATGACAACTCCTTATTTTAATTTCACTATCTTTAGCCTATCTCTTCACCTCATTTTTATTTGTACTTATGTTGATAATATTTATATATGTTTATGTATGTGGTCTCTTATATATGTTTCATTTTATTTCTATTTGAGAACGTACTTAATTATTAACTCCTTTATTCCTTTACGAATTTATTACTTTGGATAACATATATATATATATATATATATATGCAAGGCCTTCTTACCTAACATATATATTATATTCTGTTTTACAATCATAATTATTTCATACCCTCAGTATTTCATTACCCTCTTACGACTGTTTCTTATTTAATCACCTTAGCTTAGTTTAAAGTGAATACTACTATAACTATATCGAACATATAGTCATCATGTTGATATAATTCCCCTTTTTCTAATTCAACGTATTACGTGAAAGGTTTGTTTTACCATTATACAGTCATACAATTATTGTGTCTTTAATTCGGAGATGTAGACTGATGATTTGACTTACACCTTATCAGATTGCATGGGTCCTCTTACCAAGGTAACCCTAACATATTTAAATGTCACACTTACATATCTCACGTTGATTTCACATTTCGACCCAACCCTATTGAGACCATACTCAATCTTTCCCCTAACTATAGCCTTCCCAAATGTATTAAGTTAGTTTATTATTATACCCTAGAAGGTACTTGCATTATGTTTAACGTTGAAATTAATGTGCTGGCATTCACTAACTCCCCATTTGGTTTGAGAACTTTAATGGGAGTTTAATTTTCAATGTATATCTTTTGTACCAAGCAGCTAATATATTAAAATGAAGAGACTTCTACTACGAATCTTTAAATCTTTTCCCATCACATCCCAGGTGCCCGAGTACTACTTATTAAATGAGGAGACCTCTACCATTTCTCTCGCTTGATTCTCTATAGGATTGATATGAACTTACCTCATTCCACGAGGCCATCTCATCGATCCAGTGTTTACCTCACATATGATGCCACATGGACGATGGAGATGTTATGAAACTTAGGGTTTGCCGAGGAGTATATTACTTGGTGTTTATAGTGTCCACGTTTCATTTGTCTTTCTCATTTTTGTCATTCACCCAAGAGGTTTTTCAGCGATGGTTACTATGCCTTCCCTCACGCTCGTCTGGAATGAACCCACCTGAATTCCAACCTTCTCTCCTCACGACGACGTTGCTTTTCTTAGGTAATTTCCTTTGTCCCCTTTCGAAGATTGATTTTAGTTTGGTTCATAGATTATCATTTCGATTTGTTCCATTCCTCTGTGAATGATAGAATATGGAAATAGCTATATTTTTAATGGATTCTTAGTTTTTTTGGAAGAAATACTTATGGTTCTGGATTTCTGTTGGACATTCTCGATTTTTATGTTGACTGAGACTCTTCCTTTGTTTTAGGATTCCATCTCAGTATGCGTTAATTCTATAATTGTGAATTGTAGTTTCATTTCTCTCTTTTGAATCTAATCTGTGTGTAATTAAATTCAATTCTCTGGTTTCACTGTCATGAGCTCCGAATTTACCATTCGTATTATTACTAGAATAAACACGTTTCGTTTTGGCTGTAATTTATATTTTTTTATTCTCTTTGTATTCCTCGTTTTAACTCTACCATGCTCCCATTTGGGTAAGGGATACCCAACAAAGGTGGGTTAGCCCAACGCGAACTACCTCGAACGTGGTTGGTTCTCCTTTTGAGTTTCTCTAGAATACACAATTTCGTTTTTCCTATTGTCTCAAAGTTTCATTACTTCTCTGAAGTGTTTCACAGGTAGACTCAGGTTTCTTTTATTCTTTTCACTTCGATTTATCTCTTCATTTTGATTTGGTTTTAATTTCTAATAATCCCCCTCACTTCTTCACATTATTTTTGGGATTTTTAGGTGTACACCAACGTGAAGTCCGAACATAAAGGTATAGCCTTACCTCTGGCTATATGTTTTTATTTTGACAATCATTAATAAAATTTTTGTTTACATTAACCTTGTTACTTACTTCTCTTTCTTAGTGTATGAAGGTATGCCCCTGCTCCAGCGGTTTCATTTTGTTGATAGAAGTCGTATTACACAGACATGATCTGCTCTTAATACTCAAATCGGTGGGGTACGGGTCGGTATTGACATACTCATATCTCTCGGCTATTGTGGTAATCTTGCTGAACTACCGACGAGATATATTTTTTATATGCATTGACTTTAGATTGTAATAGAGCACTGTTATTATAATTATTTAATTTTGTGATAATTTTAAACCGAGTTTTTTTTAAAATCCACCGTCTGGACTATTTTACTTTTTTCTCAAAAGCACTGTGACTATATTTTTCTATTATGAGTTTTCTCTGCTATTAAAATAAAGAGATCATCTTCTTATGACCATAGTATATATTTTATATGTATGATTTCAGTATAGTTATATCAAATATTTTGTTCCTCAGAATTGTTTTATGTTTTTGATGAATAGTCTTGATAATACAATATCAATTTATTTCATTTAATAGTTTCTGGGTTAGGATATAATCCTATATAATTCTCTAGTACTGTTGGGGTTCCTATGTTTTGGCAGATTTGGCAATACCAAAAGATAAGACAACATCAAACCACTTTGGGGCCCTAGGATATAGCCCTCCTGGACCCGGAGAGGGATCTCTCCAATAAAAAAAAGAATGATATATATCTTTGAAGCTAAAAATAAGATGTTAGGCTAGTTATGAAGCACGAGGGGTTTTAAATGATTTGGTTGGTTGGTTGCTAGATTGATTCATGAGATCATTGACTGAGAAGTAATGGGAGGAAAGGAGAAAAGCGGCAGGATGTTTCAGCAAGGAGGGTGGGTCAAGAAAGTGCCATCCATTGGGCTATGGAGTCATGAAAAGAAATTTACTTGCAACCACTAGCCAAAGCTTCCAAAGGGCAAGTAATCTAATACTAAAGGATCTTTAGATTAGAGGGTGGGATGAAACATTAAGGATTGAAAGTAAGAGAATGAAAGCAACCTGATTTCTGTCTATAGATCAGGTCAGAGGTCATTTAACTCCAGACCTGCTTGGACATACTCTAAGGCATCTCTCAAAGAGGGACAAAGGGGCTGCTTATAGATCAGACCAGAGGTCATTTAACTCCAGGTCTGCTTTAGCAACTCCAGGGGAAAACAGAGATAAGTTTAAACAGAGCTGGGATCTATAGATCAGAGAAGGACTTTGAACCTTCAATGCTTTTACCACAGCAAGAAACATCCAAGCAGAAAACCCCGAAATTCATACATCAGCTAGCAGGAAATAACATCCGCTGCACTGGTTAAACCCCATGAACTCACTCTTAGATAACACATAAAGCAGAAAACATTAAAGGTAGGGAGAGCAGGAAACATAGGGAACCTAGCAAGGGTGAATCCTGTGTTATACTTCTGTTGCCTACCAGAAGAACATGAAACAATATGGAAATGTAATAAACAGAGTTAGAAAACATCACCAATAGAAATAGACCAGGATCCTGTGAAATGTGTTTGATTAACGATGCAAAACTAGTCATGTACAATGAGCTCAATGGCTGATACAGTCCAGAATTCTCCTCCCAGCCTATTACATAACAACTACTCTGCTACTCCTCCCAAGACCGTTCTAACAGTCAAATGAATCCCTCTAACTACAACAATCGGTCGAACAGTAGCGGCCGAATAGCAAGGCAACAACAACCTTTTCATTATGTTCTTGGGGAATACTTATAGGAGAAGAGGAAGAAACAAAAGTAGGTGAACAATTGAATGAGTCTCATTAAGATAGTAAGGCAGAAGTGTTCATGCCCATACCACTTAATGGTAGAATGCAGCGTTGTATGTACTCTGTGGATTGGTTTGGAGATCTCTCTCAGGTCAGATTTTGACCTCTGGTGTTTTGTGGAGTCCTTCTGGAATAAATGAACTGGTGGATGGTCTGCAAGGTTTCTCCACTCCTCCTACCTACTGCCTGACTATCTTAAATGAGCTTCAGTCAGTGTAATCAATCGTTTCAGGGCTCGAAGAAGCATGGAGACTGCTGTAGGAATGCTATATGCCTGGAGAAAATGTCGCGTTGATATAAAACACAAATAAGACTCTTTGCGTGCTTAAGTCTTCCAACTGTGCTTCCATCCTTTGACTTGCGAGGTTAACATTAATTATGTCAACAGAAATCATTAACCCCCTTGAAACCTTCCGCTGATCTGCTGGCAATGCTGAAAATACCTCTCTGTGCTATCTGCAAAATTTAAAATAAACCTGTTACAAACCAGCAGGGGTGGCGGAGAAATGCCGTAGAGGCCCGGAGAAACAGTGGCGGAACAGTGAGAACAACGACGGTAATGGAGAAAGGCGGAAGAAGTGGTTAATAATGTAAAGAACCCAAGGATTAAATCTTGAGCATAATGCAAAGGAAAACACAGGAATAGGATGAAGAGGAAGGGAAGTACGGTGGGCCCGGGGCCTAATCGCAATCGGGGGTTGGAGCGGGTGGTAATCACAACGCACATTTCAAATGTTGAAATTGCGATCGGTGGTGGGGGCGCGATTGAGCACTGACCGTTGGATCTGGGGATCATATTAACGGCCCATGGCTAATCGGAGGGAGAAGTGTGATCGGGGAGCAGAAGGAAAGACTTACGATTGCGATCGGAGCGGCGGGTGCGACTAGCGCTGGACCGTCCGA
Source organism: Pinus albicaulis (assembly GCA_034641835.2). Taxonomy (NCBI): domain Eukaryota; kingdom Viridiplantae; phylum Streptophyta; class Pinopsida; order Pinales; family Pinaceae; genus Pinus; species Pinus albicaulis. Next base: position 1,828,677,512 of record CM076575.1, on the reverse strand, counting down.
TCCATAGGGAGAATCGATGGTGCAGAGAGCAATCGGGGGATTGCAATCGCAGTGGGATGAAGGGGGAATGCATTGGAAGTTCTGATTGCGATTAGGCGGGAGGAGCGATGACCGTCGGATCGACAGGGAGGATGGCCGGTCGGGATGTAATCGGGAGATGGAAAAATCAGAGGATTGGAGGAAAGGCTTGCGATTGAGTCAATCGAGGGAAGGGTGCGATCGGAGCATCTTGCGATTGGTGGATCGGAGCGATCTGCGATCAATCGCATCGGATTTATTTGCGATGCAAGTGATCGGGGACGTCAAACAAAAATTGTGATTGAAACATGTTTGCGATTGTGATTGGCCTACGGCGGGGTTTTATATATATAATAAACTTTATAATAAAGTTTATGGGGCGTGGAAAGGGGAAGTGGTTTATAAATCGCGTATTTTTCTTAAACGTGATTTACAATGCGATTTCAATCGGAAGAAAGGGGAAAGGGGTTAGGCCTTATAATAAGGTCGGAAAGTGGGTTTTTGGCCCATTCAATGTGGTTTGAGGTTAGAAACGGGGAACGATAGAGAAATAAAAGGGGGAAAATGGACAACAAAGGGTAAGGGTAGAATTTAAAGGGGAACTTGAGGGGATTTGAAAGGTAAGAAGGGGAATAGAAGGGGAAACAAAATAGAAGCTAAGTGGGGGGAGAAAAAAGAGGGAAAAAGGGCCTTTGAGCATTTCTTCACAAACAGAGAGGCTTTATAAGGGAAATCAGCAGATGGGATTTTATCAAAGGACCAAAGGCACAAGGAGGCTTCAAGGATGATGTGTTTGCAAGGGAAATGCATTCCTTGAAGGCTCAAAAACAATTTAGCCCCCTATTTTCTTGCCAAAAATTTATAGGGGGGCTAACAGTGGCTCCTCATGGGGATGGCTTCTTCTTGAAGGAGTCAAGAATCTAGAAAATAATCTTTGGAGTGGGCCAGATGCCTACTACTATAAGCCATATTTCTTCTTTCTTTAGATCAGCTGCCACAACTACGAAGACATCATATCGGCAGTAAAATTCTCCCAAACAACTACCTACCCACACTATAGTCCTAACATTTTTTCTTCTGGGTGCCTTTGGACTTGCAGACCCTTTACATCATCAATTTTAACAAACAAGAAAATAAACCTATTCTACTTCTACCCTTATTACTCCATGAGACCATATTACACTGTTGGTCTCATATGTTTCTCTACCTACACTACTACCTGCTAGGATTAAACTGTCTAGCAGACTTTCTTCTCTACATTCTAAGACAAAAATTGAAAAACAGTCAAGCCAGGATTAGACTGTCTGACTTGCTGGACTTTGCAGAAATTAAAACAATTAACTACATGCTCACAGGCTGAGCTTTATTTCAGACTTCCTACCTACCCTACTCTAACTGGAAATCTCTGATGTTCTAGGTGATACAATAATGCCAATGCAGCCAATCAAGCAATAGCAAAAAAGGATATGAGCATTGGCTACCTATCAGAGATAACCACAGGTTGCTCCACATGTGGTTCTTCAAAACTACGATCACCATCAGTAGTGACCATTCCTGATAAATCTGGCCTTCGTTAAAGATCAAAGCTGGAGTATTTGGTCTGATCAGGGCCTCCATGTATTCTGCCACAGGATCGATGAACAGAGGATGTACATTTTCTTCTTTTAGCCCTCACATGACTGGTAGGCTTTTCGCTTCCTGGGCGGCTTCGATTATAGCATTTTCCACTGCATCTTCAAGGCGGCTCTCGAGAACCAGATCATCTTCTTCTTGTATTTCAATGGGCAGTGGAATTTCTTCATTTTTAACGGGCGGGAGGCTTTCCAAAAATGCTCTCGGGTCTCTAAACTCGTATGATATCTCTTGCGAGTTCAAAAGCTCGATCTCAGCTTCATACCTTTCCGCCAGCACTTCTAGAAAAACATTCTTCAGCTCAGGTCGATCATTGAATGTTGAGCTGGAACGGAAAACCTTTGGAAGGTCTTCGCTTTTGAGTTTAGCCAGTATGTCTGATATTCCATAACAAAACTCTTCAAGGGGGCTAAAATCGGAGTATTCCATGGGTAGGGATGATGTTGTAATGCGACTTGATCTCCCATTGGAGTCACGTGTGAAACCACAGATAATCAGTGGCCTGCTGATCACCTATGGAGTCTTCTTATCATTCAGGAAATGTGGAGTCGCCAGGTGGATGATTTACAACTTACTGTCCACCACAATGATTCATCAAATCAAGGCTGACCGGTCTCAGTCCCCAGTGGAGTCACCATTATGTTGGGATTCCTATGTTTTGGCAGATTTCGCAATACCAAAAGATAAGACAACATCAAACCACTTTGGGGCCCTAGGATCTAGCCCTCCTGGACCCGGAGAGGGATCTCTCCAATAAAAAAAAGAATGATATATATCTTTGAAGCTCAAAATAAGATGTTAGGCTAGTTATGAAGCACGAGGGGTTTTAAATGATTTGGTTGGTCGGTTGCTGGATTGAGTCATGAGATCATTGACTGAGAAGTAATGGAAGGAAAGGAGCAAAGCAGCAGGATGTTTCAGCAAGGAGGGTGGGTCAAGAAAGTGCCATCCATTGGGCTATGGAGTCATGAAAGGAAATTTACTTGCACCCACTAGCCAAAGCTTCCAAAGGGCAAGTCATCTAATACTAAAGGATCTTTAGATTAGAGGGTGGGATGAAACATTAAGGATTGAAAGTAAGAGAAGGAAAGCAACCTGATTTCTGTCTATAGATCAGGTCAGAGGTCATTTAACTCCAGACCTGCTTGGACATACTCTAAGGCATCTCTCAAAGAGGGACAAAGGGGCTGCTTATAGATCGGACCAAAGGTCATTTAACTCCAGATATGCTTTAGCAACTCTAGGGGAAAACAGAGATAAGTTTAAACAGAGCTGGGATCTATAGATCAGAGAAGGAATTTGAACCTTCAATGCTTTGACCACAGTAAGAAACATCCAAGCAGAAAACCCCAAATTCATACATCAACCAACATGCAATAACATCCGCTGCACTGGTTAAACCCCATGAACTCACTCTTAGATAACACATAAAGCAGAAAACATTAAAGGTAGGGAGAGAAGGAAACATAGGGCACCTAGCAAGGGTGAATCTTGTGTTATAATTCTGTTTCCTACCAGAAGAACATGAAACAGTATGGAAATGTAATAAACAGAGTTAGAAAACATCACCAATAGAAATACACCAGGATCCTGTGAAATGTGTTTGATTAATGATGCAAAACCAATCATGTACAATGAGCTCAATGGTTGATACAGTCCAGAATTCTCCTCCCAGCCTATTACATAACAACTACTCTGCTACTCCTCCCAAGACCATTCTAACAGTCAAATGAATCCCTCTAACTACAACAATCGGCCGAACAGCAGCGGCCGAACATCAAGGCAACAACAACATTTCCATTATGTTCTCGAGGACTACTTATAGGAGGAGAGGAAGAAACAGAAGTATGTGAACAATTGAATGAGTCTCATTAAGATAGTAAGGCGGAAGTGTTCACGCCCATACCACTTAATGGAAGAATGCAGCACTGTATGTACTCTGTGGATTGGTTTGGAGATCTCTGTGAGGTCAGATTTTGACCTCTGGTGTTTTATGGAGTCCTTCTGGAATAAATGAACTAGTGGATGGTCTGCAAGGTTTCTCCATTCCTCCTACCTACTGCCTGACTGTCTTAAATGAGCTTCAGTCACTGTAATCAATCGTTTCAGGGCTCAAGGAGGCATGGAGACTGCTGTAGGAATGGTGTACGCCTGGAGAAAATGTTCCGTTGATATAAAACACAAATAAGACTCTTTGTGTGCTTAAGTCTTCCAACTGTGCTTCGATCCTTTGACTTGTGGGGTTAACATTAATTATGTCAACAGAAATCATTAACCCCCTTGAAACCTTCCGCTGATCTGCTGGCAACGCTGAAAATACCTCTCTGTGCTATCTGCACAATTTAAAATAAACCTGTTACAAACCAGTAGGGGTGGCGGAGAAATTCCGTAGAGGCCCGAAGAAACAGTGGAAAAACAGTGAGAACAGTGGCGGTAATGGAGAAAGGCGGAAGAAGTGGTTAATAATGTAAAGAACCCAAGGATTAAAGCTTGGGCATAATGCAAAGGAAAACACAGGAATACGATGAAGCAGAAGGGAAGTACGGTGGGCCCGGGGCCTAATCGCAATCGGGGGTTGGAGCGGGTGGTAATCGCAACGCACATTTCAAATGTTGCAATTGCGATCGGCGGTGGGGGCGCGATTGAGCACTGACCGTTGGATCTGGGGATCAGAGTAACGGCCCACGGCTAATCGGAGGGAGAAGTGCGATCGGGGAGCAGAAGGAAAGACTTGCGATTGCGATAGGAGCAGCGGGTGCGACTAGCGTTGGATCGTCCGATCCGCAGGGAGAATCGACGGTGCAGAGAGAAATTGGGGGATCGCAATCGCAGCGGGACAAAGGGGGAACACATTGGAAGTTTCGATTGCGATTAGGCGGGAGGAGCGATGATCGTCGGATTGGCGGGGAGGATGGATGGTCGGGATGTAATCGGTAGATGGAAAAATCGGAGGATCGGAGGAAAGGCTTGCGATTGAGTGAATCGGGGGAAGGGTGCGATCGGAGGATCATGTGATTGGTGGATCGGAGCAATGTGCGATCAATCGCATTGGAGTTATTTGCGATGCAAGTGATCGGGGACGTCAAACAAACATTGCGATTGAAACATGTTTACAATTGCGATTGGCCTGCAGCGGGGTTTTATATATATAATAAAATTTATAATAAAGTTTATGGGGCGTGGAAAGGGGAAGTGGTTTATAAATCGCATATTTTCCTTAAACATGATTTACAATGTGATTTCAATCGGAAGAAAGGGGAAAGGGGTTAGGCCTTATAATAAGGTTGGAAAGTGGGTTTTTGGCCCATTCAATGGGGTTTGAGGTTAGAAACGGGGAACGATAGAGAAATAAAAGGGGGAAAATGGCCAACAAAGGGTAAGGGTAGAATTTAAAGGGGAACTTGAGAGGATTTGAAAGGTAAGAAGGGGAATAGAAGGGGAAACAAAATAGAAGCTAAGTGGGGGGAGAAATAAGAGGGAAAAAGGGCCTTTGAGCATTTCTTCACAAACAGAGAGGCTTTATAAGGGAAATCAGGAGATGGGATTTTATCAAAGGACCAAAGGCACAAGGAGGCTTCAAGGATGATGTGTTTGCAAGGGAAATGCATTCCTTGAAGGCTCAAAAAAAATTTAGCCCCTTATTTTCTTGCCAAAAATTTATAGGGGGGCTAACAAGTACCACAATAGTTTCATTTATATTTGATTGCTAAATTATAGATTTGTATCATGTTTATTGTATCATACTACTCACATATCTTAAATATTTAATTGTTATAATATGAAATTTAGAATTATGTATCCGACAACATATTACATGTTTATGTGTAGAGTACAAAATATAAAAGTCTCCTTTGAATTCACTTTTAATAGTATTATTTTTTCTTGTAGTTACTTCTGAATAATTTGAGATAAATTACAATAGAAGAACTTCATATATATAGTATATGTGTATATTTCAGTAACTTACCTTATCACAGTATTATAAGCTTCGATGTATTTCATGTCAGAGCTTAAGAATTCTAGATTTGTAATTAACTCAGTTACATGCCTTCGTGAAGTTGTATTTCACTATCTAGAATGTTATTCAGGTCTAAAATTGAACTACGTGTATATTGATATTTAATTTCTATACTAATAACAATTTTATTACTTATAGAGATTAACAAAATTCTCAGTTAGACATCCTAACTCCATATTTAAGTCTGTAACCAAATTTAGAATTTACCCATACAACTGTACAGATTTCCATGTTACTATTGTAACATAATATGTTAAATTTATGGCCTCTTGTCACTCATTTTATTACTGACAACTTAACTAAGTAAAATCCACTAACCTTAACTTCAACAATTTAACATACATATATTTATCTTAACAATTTCCAAATCAGATACCATTTAACACATATGAAAAAATTCATATCAAGTAGAAATATACTAGTAGGATGCACATACTAATTGTTATGACTAGTTCCACCCAACCATAGATTTCTCTCTCCATAACTCACCCCCGAGCTGAGATCTTAGCTCCCAATAATAGACAACCCTTTGTCTATACTGGAGCAACTTATTTAAGTTGTTTTTTCCCAAGCCTATTTCCAATTACTGCGTCCAGTAATTTCAGGATGCTTTCTTCCTGTTTTTCATAGGATTTCCCTCATATAGATACCTTAAAGCTGTCATATTTCTTTTCCATCTTTTTCTTCCTCTTCCCGATTACTTTCCTCTTCATTGGGGAAATTAGATGTTTATCTCCAAATCTAATTTTGGTAATATTCCTTCCAAGGATTTCTGTAAGATGTGGGAAAGTCTCATCACCTTATCCACGTCCTCATGGATTTATGTTTCAGATCTCAATTCTCAATCTAGTCATTGCACACATAATTTTCCATTTTATTTTTATTAATTAAAATAAAATAAATCCACATACTATTTCTCCATTGGGGTCCACTTCCCCTTTGGACTTATTCAATTTTCAATTAAAAAGCATATGAACTTGGGGTATTACATATTCCCCCTCTAAAAAAAACACAGTCCTCGGTGTTGACCAAAAAAAAATTAACAATTCACTGTGTAAATAGTGATGGATATTTTTCCATCATATCAACTTCTCATTCCCAAGTAGCCTCTTCGAGTGTAAAATACCTCCACTACACTTTTACCCTTGCTATGGCCCGGTTTTGAAGTTCAATTTCTTCTTGCTCTAAGATTTGAAGCGGCTCTAGAAGGAATTACCCTTCTGGTTCCACTTGAACCACATTCCAATCAATAACATGAGTAGAATCATGTACATATTTTTTCAATAAAGTAACATGAAACACATCATGAACCTTAATATGAATGGGTAAGACCAATTTATAGGCCACTAGTCCACTCTTTCCAGCACTTCAAACGGTCCACAGTATCATGGACTGAATTTTTCACAACTTCCGGTGTGAAAAGTACTCTTCTTAGGCTTAATCCTCAGATATACATGATCACCCACACTGAATTCTCGGTGAACTCTATTTTTTTCTACGTAACTTTTCTATTTGTCTTGAGTTGTTTTGATATTTTTCTGAATCTGTTTCACAGCTTTTTCCATTTCTTGTAAAGCTTCTGGTCCAAGCATCAGTTTCTCTTCAGGTTGACTCCAACTTTGGGGAGTATGGCACTTTCTGCCAAAGAGTTCAAAAGGGCTCATCTTTATGGAAGCTTGATAACTGTTATTGTAGGCGAATTCTACTAAGCGTAAATAGTCTTCCCACTTGGTTGGCCTATCCATAACATTCATCCTTAACATATCCTCCAGAATTTTGCTTGTTCTTTCTGTTTGGCCATCATTTTTGGGGATGGTAGGCAGTACTAAAATTTAATTTAGTGCCCATGACTCCAAAAAAGCTCCTCCAAAAGGCTACAGTAAACTTTGTGTCTCTGTCTGAAGTGATAATTTTAGGAACACCATGTAGTCTTACAACCTCTTTCATAAAGACATTTGCTACTTGAGCTGTCCCAAAGGTAGACTGTATAGGTATAAAATGAGCATCTTTACTCAAAGTATCCACCAAAACCATGATAGAGTCATGTTGATATTTGGTTCTTGGTAAACCAGCAATAAAATCCATGGAAATGGTTTCCCACTTCCACTCTGAAATAGGTAAATGATTCAGCAACCCAATTGGCTGCTGATGTTCAACCTTTACCTGTTGGCATTCAATGCATCTAGCCAAGTAACTTGCTACTCACCTTTTCATTCCAGGCCAAAATAGGTTCTTTCTCAAAGATGTGAGTAAATTCTGGTATCCAGGATGTCTTGAATAGGCCCTTTTATGATATTCATCCAAAATTTATTTCTTTAAGGAGTCTACATTTGGAATGCACAATCTATCTCTGTAAAAAATTAGCCCCTTTTTATTTTGTGTATACCCTTTCATCTCCTTTTTCAGCATTTGAGCCTGAAGCTTTTCATAGTCTTGGTCTTGGTCCACTACTCCTTGAATCAGTCCCTCTAATTCAAAGTTGACATTACTTCCAATCGTATTCATACTTTTCCAAGCATTTCTACATAATGCATCTGCAATATTGTTTTCTTTACCTTTACTGTGTTTTATTTCGATGTCAAATTCACTCAGGAAAGACAAAAACCTAGCCTTCCTAGCATTTAGATCTATTTGAGTTAAGAAATACTTTAGGCTGATGTGATCTGTCATGAGTAAAAATTTATTTCCTAGAAGGGAATGTCTCCACACCTTGAGAGCATGTATTACAACAGCTAACTCAAGATCATAAACATTGTAATTCTGCTCATGGTTCTTAAGTTTTCTGGATTCATAACCTATAACAGAATTTTCTTGTAATAGTTCTCCCCCAAATCCTTCTCCACAAGCATTTGCGCATACTACAAACTCCTGATCTGGGTCAGCAATATTTAGAATAGGTGTTGTAGTAAGTTTCAATTTTAACTGCTCAAAGCTATTTTGACATTTTTTACTCCATTCAAATTTTACTCCTTTCCTTTGCAAGGAAGTAATGGGGTAGGCTAGGGTTGAAAATTTCTCTACAAACTTCCGGTAATATCTTGAAATTCCCATAAAGGATCTTACAGCTAACACATCAGTAGGTACAGGCCACTCTTTGATCACTTTTATCTTTTTGGGTCTACAACAAACCCTTGTTCTGAAATTATATTCCCTAAGTATTGAATTTTATCTTTTAAAAATTCGCATTTGCTAAGCTTAGCATACAATCTGTTTTCCCTGAGAGTTTGCAAAACAATTCTAAGATGTTCTTTATGCTCCACTTCACTTTTTGAATAGATTAAAATGTCGTCAATAAATACTAGTACAAACTTGTCCAAGTATTTATTTAAGACACTATTCATTAAACACATAAAAGTGGCGGGTGTGTTGGTCAACCCAAATGGTAGGACCACAAATTCATAGTGTCCATATCACGTTCTAAATGTTGTTTTATTGATATCTTCATCTTTATTCCTTAACTAATGGTAACCAGTCCTTAAATCGATTTTTGAAAACACTGTTGCTCCTCTCACTTGATCAAAGAGGTCATCTATCCTAGGAAATGGATATTTGTTTTTTATTGTCAGCTTGTTTAATTGACGGTAATTAATACACATACGGAAAGTACCGTCTTTATTTTTCATAAACAACACCGGTGCTCCCCATGGGGATACACTCGGTCTAATGTAACCTCAGTCCAGCAGCTCTTATATTTGCATTTTTAACTCCATTAATTCTATAGTGCTCATTCTGTATGGGGCTCTAGAAACTAGAGTTTCTCCCGGCACTAAATCGATTGGAAAATAAATTTATATTTTAGGGGGAAAATGAGTAATTTCATATGGAAAAATATTTTTAAATTCTCTTAGTACTGGTAACGTTTCTTGCAGAATTTCTTCTACTGGCTATCCCAACTCTTCTACATGAACAGAATACACCTAATACCCTTTTCTAGCAATTCTCTTTAACTGAAGGGCTAAAATTTGCCTCACAGATATGGGTTTAGGCTTTCCTTTGATTATAACAGGTTTTCCCTCCTTGTCAATGCAGTGTAAGGTTTTATCTAAAAAATTCATCATGGCCTTCTGCTTTTCTATCTAGTCCATCCCTATGAGTACATCATAAAACCCTAATGGAACAATATATAAATTTAATTATATTTGGTATTCATTCAAATTTATGAATGTTTGGAGTAACTTATGAGTTACTTTTCGTTTTCTACCAGTGGCTAACTGGACTAACCAATACTGCTGAAACTTCTCTGACTTTAACTTACATTTTTCTACCATTTGAGGACTGATATAAATTAAAGATGCACCTAGATCTATTAAAACTGTAACAGATTTGTGAACTTTGTTATAAACTCATCAATAGTGAGTTGTCCCAATATGAGTTCATGAAACTCTTTTTCCTTGTTGTCATAGTAGCATTCATTCAAGTATCATTTTTTAAAGTGGACATGAAAATCCTCCCAAGTCACCATTTTCTCTTCAATGGCATGAACCATATTTGTTTCCTCCCACCACAAGGTAGCCTTACCTTGCAGTTGATAAATGGCTAGACTGGCTTTTAAGTTACTTTCATATTCTTAAACCTAAAAGTACTTTATCATATTCAAAAGCCATGCTTCAGCATCCTCCTCTTTCTCTCCATCATAGGAGGGAGGTTTAATTTTCCAGAATTCACCCTGTAATTCCTTCTTTCGTCTAGAATGTTGTCTAGAGGCGTCATCTTCCTCAGAATCTTCTGAGAAATTGACCCTTCCCTTTCTCTTCCTTTCAGAATATTCACCTTCTTGACTATTTCGAGAAGTCAATTCTCTTATTAGTCAGTCCTTCTCCTCATTGGCCAAAGATAGCCTTTCATTGTGGCTTTTAAGCTGTGCCATATCTCGTTGCATTCTATGCAACATAGCCATCAATGAAGCATTTAGATCTGGTGTGTTTTCTCCATCACCCAGATCTACATACAACTCGTCCCCTTCAGTCATGGTTCACAGCTGTATACTTCAGTACTGTTCACTGTACATGAAAATAACATTAGCAAAATTTAAATTTCATAAAATTTTACTGCAGCATACATTTTTTGTGTGAGCACATAATTTGCCCAATGTTTTAGCTAATGCTCTGATACCATTTGTAATGCCTCTCACCTACACAATTTTTTTTTCAACTAAATATCATTAAAAAAAATTATAAATAGCTTTTATAAGTATTCGTCACAATTTGACGAAATTCTATTTTCACAATTAGATCATCATTTTGTCATTTCGTCGCAAATCGACAAAATTCTGACACCAATACTAAAATCATTATTTCCTCTTTTTGTGTTTTTGTAATTATGTTTACTATTGATAACAATACTCTTGGGCATACATCTTATTCAACAACTATGGCTAAAGTAACTTCTTATTGTATTTCTATGACAACTCCTTATTTTAATTTAATTATATCTCTTTACCTCATTTTTATTTGTACTTCTATTGATAATATTTATATATATTTATGTATGTGATCTCCTATATATGTTTCATTTTATTTCTATTCGAGAACCTACTTAATTATTAAATCCTTTATTCCTTTACGAATTTATTACTTTGGATAACATATAGATATATGTGTGTGTGTGTCTGTGTGTGTGTGAGGCCTTCTTACCTAACATATATATTATATTATATTTTATAATCATAATTCTTTCATACCCTTGGTATTTAATTGCCCTCTAATGATTGTTTCTTATTTAATCACCTTAGCTTGGTTTGAAATGAATACTACTATAAATTTATCGAACATATAGTCATCATGTTGATATAATTCCACTTTTTCTAATTCAGCATATTAGGTGAAAGGTTTGATTTACCATTATACAGTCATACCATTATTGGGTCTTTAATTTGGAGAGGTAGACTGATGATTGGACTTACACCTTATCAGATTTCTTAGGTCCTCTTACCAAGGTAACCCTAACATATTTCAATGTCACACTTAAATACCTCACTTTGATTTCACATTTCAACCCAACCCTATTGAGACCTTACTCAATCTTTCCCCTAACTATAGTCTTTCCAAACGTATTAATTTAGGTTATTGTTATACCCTAGAAGGTACTTGCATTATGTTTAACGTTGAAATCAACGTGCTGGCATTCACTGACTCCTCCTTTGGTTCGAGGACTTTAGTGGGAGTTTAATGTCAACGTATATATTTTTTACCAGGAAGCTTATATATATTAAGATGAAGACAATTGTAGTACCAATCCTTAAATATTTTCCCATTGCATCCCAGGTTCTGAGGTACTAATTATTAAATGTGGAGATCTCCACCATTTATCTCGTGGGATTCTCTACAGGATTGATATGAACTTACCTCATTCCACGAGGCCATCTCATCGATCCAGCGTTTACCTCACATTTGCTGCCACGTGGATGATGGAGATGTTATGAAACTTAGGGTTTTATGAGGGGCATATTACTTGGCGTTTACAATGTTCACGTTTCATTTGTCTTTCTCATTTTCGTCATTCACCCAAGGGGTTTTTCAGACATGGTTACTATGCCTTCCCTCACGCTCATCTGGAATGAACCCACCAGAATTCCATCCTTCTCTCCTCATGACGACATTGTTTTTCTTAGGTAATTTCCTTCGTCCCCTTTCAGAAATTGATTTCAGTTTGGTTCATATATTGTTGTTTCGATTTTTTCCATTCCTCTATGAATGAAATAATAGGGAAATAGCTATATTTTTAATGTATTCTTAGTTTCGTTGGAAGAAATACTTATAGTTCTAGATTTCTGTTGGAAATTCTCGATTTTTATGTTCACTGAGCCTCTTTCTTTGTTTTAGGATTCCATCTCTGTATGCGTTAATTCTATAATTGTGAACTATAGTTTCGTTTCTCTCTTGTGAATCTAATCTGTGTGTAATTAAATTCAATTCTTTGGTTTCATTGTCATGAGCTCCGAATTTACCATTTGTATTATTATTGGAATAAATGCGTTTCATTTTGGCTATCATTTATATTTACTTATTCATGTTTTATTCCTTGTTTTAACTCTTCCATGCTCCCATTTGGGTAAGGGATCCCCAACAAATGTGGGTCAACCCAATTCGAACTGACTCGTACATGTTTGGTTCTCCTTTGGAGTTTCTCCAAAATACACAATTTTTTTTTTCCTATTCTCTCAAAGTTTCATTGCTTCTCTGAAGCGTTTCACAAGTAGACTCGGGGTTTTTTTATTCTTTTTTTTTAATTCTTTTCACTTTGATTTATCTCTTCATTTTGATTTGGTTTTAATTTTTAATAATTCCCCTTACTTCTTCACATGATTTTTTGGATTTTCAGGTGTACACCAACGTGACTACTGAACCTCATAAAGGTATAGCCTTACCTATGGCTATTCATTTTTCTTTTGACAACCGTTAATAAAATTTTTGTTTGCATTAACCTTGTTACTTAGTTCTCTTTCTTGGTGTATGCATGTATGCCCCTGCTCTAGTGGTTTCATTTTGTTGATATAAGTTGTATTATGCAGACAGTATCTGCTCAAATCGGTGGTGTACATGTCGGTATTGACATACTCATGTCTCTCGGCTACTGTGGTCATCTTACCAAACTGCCAGTGACCTATATTTTTTATTTGTATTGACTTTAGATCGTAATAGAGCACTGCTATTATAATTATTTAATTTAGTAATACTTTTAAATTGGGTTGGTTTTAAAATCCACCCTCTAGACTATATTACTTTTTTCTCAGAAGCACTGTGACTATCTTTTTCTATTATGAGTTTTCTATGTTATTAAAATAAAGAAGTTCATATTTTTATGAACATAGTATATATTGCATATGCATGATGTCAGTATAGCTATATCAAATCTTGTGTTCCTCAGAATTGTTTTATGTTTCTGATGAATAGTCTTGATAATATAATATCAGTTAATTTCATTTAATAGTTTCTGGGTTAGAAATTTCATTTAAATAAATGTGTATGAAATTAATTAGGAAGGATCAGTGCATATATTACATATTTAAGTAAATGTTCCTCCTATATGAAATTTTAATAAACTTGAACTAGTCCAAAAAAAAAACTGTGGTACAAAGGACATTTTATCCTCTACAAAAAATGTAGAACCTGTCATAGAAGAACGTGTACTAGGGATTCTTAGTATAACAACCCAATATTAGCTAGACCAAACCTGGATAGCAAGAGGCTATGCATTATAAACCATTAATAGAAATCTTGATGTTAAATCAGGTCCAAAAGATAGGGTAGATTAACCATACCTTAAAAAAAAAAAAAGTTAAATGCCTTGAGAGTTTCGGGTCACACATTATTTCTCCATATAAAATAGAAAGGGGATATTTTGAAAATTTAATTGATATGACTGAATAATTACTGGGGAATTTCAAATTGATAATTTGGAAGAGAAATCACCAAGTTCTAATGGAGCAAAATCTCAAGACCATGCGAACTAAAATATACCAAATTTGTAAACAATGCTTAAATCTCAGAGTAATATGTACAAGAATGATGTAGGGTTGAAGAGCTTATGGAAAATTACCTAAGCTGGAGATAAATCTTGAAACGAAATGTACAGAAGAAGCCAAAGATGGTGCCCTAAAAAATTCTGCGTTGTTTGTAACCGCAGTAAGAAAAACAAAACAATTGCATGGAAATGAAATAATCGAACACGAAAATTCATACTAAATGTTTAAAACAGTAAGAAATAATTTTATGTTACTATGTATGGGTAAGTAAAGCTGTGATTCCAGAGTAAAACTATGAAACAAACCATTTCAATTTTCTGGCTAGTGAAGGATTCATAGTAAGGGAAACCCTCACGAAAATTTCAAAGCAACCAGTAAATTTAATGGAAATTCGAAATAACAACGAGAAGAAAATTATAGGATGTCCAGTCATTTAAAGGATGACATTTCCACTGAAAATGAATACTTTCACTATTATAAACCAACGAAGCATATGCATTCCAGAAACAAATGAATATTCGTTCAATGAAATTTTTATTCAAACGCAATAACGCAATGATACTACACTGAATGAAATTAGATGCTCTATTTTTTGTTTTCAAGCATAGAAACCAAAAGCCCATAAACCCAAAAGACTAATATATAGTATGGCTTTCCTAAATACATTAAAACTAACGAGAACGCCATAGAATCAGTGAACGAATTACCTGTAGTTGTGCGAGCGTATGAAGGGTAGGCTTGATGCTATTCCGTCTCGATATCATAGAATTAGAGCAGTGGTTTAGTGCAGAGGAAAATTCCAACACCATGTGAACCTCAGAAATTAAGGTAGCAGAGTCGCAATGGGAAATGACCAGGATAAAAAAAAATTTGTAATATAAATTGATAAGGGAAATGAAACGTAGTTGAAATACGTAAACTTATAATGTCTCCCAGAACCCTAAATGAACTTCCATCAGAACTGTCCAAGTGTCAATCTACGGGAAAACGATGAACGTTCCTGCAACTCAAGAATTCACTGTCGTGACCATGTGATCCAGTACTGCATCATTTATGTCAAACCATACCCTAACGTATCGAAGTCATAAAGATTTTATATATTGTGAAGTTAAGGGTACCTTTGAATTTAATGAATAATAGAGCTCGTTCCAAATCCCAACATTAAATTGACATAACATTAGTGGAGTAAATCACATAAGGATTTACACATAGTACGTTAACTTAAATGTATGGGGATGTGGATATGGTACTAAGCCACATTGGAAGGTTCAGAGTTCTAGTTGGCAAGATTCCAACTTCATAATCAAAATCACCTTTACATATGACTAGGGTTACATTGAAACGTGAATATAAAGGTTTGGAAGACTCTAAAGTGAGAATTCTTTCATTCATACGTGGATGATTAAAGTGGATATAAATCAATAGTACTGAAATCAAATTAAAGAGTTAAATAATAATAATAGTCTAACTTGAGTATAATAAGGTCGGATATGACTTATATACATAGAAATACAATTCGAATGGTAAAGTATGAGTTTATTAAGTGGGATTTAAACTTCTTGGTTGTAATATCAAATGATATTATATTTTTATTATATTGGGTGAACAGGTTTTGCCTGAAGGTTGAAGAGAAATTAATGTATGAGGGTAACTTATATTAAGGATTTGACGAACCAAGTAATAGTGAATAATACATAAATATTTACTATGTTCATATGTGTGAAAAAGGAAAATCTATATTATACCTAGATTTTGTAACAAACAAGAACATAGTAAGTTAACCTAAAGGAAAATGGTAATTGGCAATTGTAAAAGCAGAACACCATCATAACTCATTAATAATTTAGTAACGACACAAAGTGAAAAAGTTATTTTTGGCAACAGAAGTGCGAAAAATAAATAAATAAACTAATTGAGAGGTGTTACAAATGGTATTAGAGACCAAGTTAAAACACTGGGAAAAATATGTCCTCACACTAGAAAAATTATGTTGTTGTAAATTTTTATTGAATTTAAATTTTGCACTAATGTTTAATTTCATGTACAATGAAACAGTGGTGAAGTATATAGCTACAAACCATGAGTGTAGGGGACAAGATATATGTGGATATGGATGGTGGAGAAATACACCAGATCCAAGTGCTCCATTGATGGCTATGTTGCATCAAATGCAAAGAGAAATGGCAAAACTGAAAAGCCACAATGAAAGGCTATATTTAGCCAATGAAGAGAAAGATAGATTAATAAGAGAATTGACCTCCCAGAATATTAAAGAAGGTGAAGATTCTAGAAGAAAGAGAAAGGGAAGGGTAAATCACTCAGAAGATTCTAAGAAAGATGATGCTTCTAGATAGCAGTCTAGGAGGAACAAGGAATTACAAGGTGAATTCCAGAAAATCAAACCTCCCTCCTATAATGGAGAGAAGGAGGAAGATGCTGAGGTGTGGCTTCTAAATATGATAAAGTACTTTGAGGTTTACGAATATGAAAGTAACTTGAGAGCTAGGCTTGCTATCTATCAGTTGTAAACTAAAGCTACCTTGTGGTGGGAAGAAACCAAGGTGGTCCGTGCCATTGATGAGAAAACTGTTACCTGGGAGGATTTCCAAGTCAATTTCAAAAATTGATACCTGAATGAACATTATTATGATGATAAAGCCAAAGAATTTCATGAACGTAGATTGGGATAACTTACAATTGATGAGTTTGTAACCAAATTCACCAATATGTTATGCTATGTCCCCTATATAAGAGAGGAGAAGGAAAAGGTACAACGTTTCTTAAACTCTCTACCTACTATATACAAGGAAAAGATAGAGTTTGATAATCCCAAGACCATGGGTGAAGCGGTGCACAAAGCAAGGCTGTGTTACCAGCAATTCAAGGGAAAAAATGAACAAGAAAAGAACTGGCAAAACAAAGAGAAGGGTGACTCTAGCAGAAATAAAACAAAACCAACATATCTGAAGAAATTTGGGAGAAATCACCAAAAGAAGAATTTCAACAAAATGGGATAAAATCAGACTGCTCAATCATAAACAGTGTCCAAACAGATGAATGGAAACAATAAAAGAGAGGGGACTATTAAAATGAGATAACATTTAAAGTATTGGGGTTGTGGAGAAACTCATTTATTGAGGGAATGTCCTCACAAAAACATTTAGACTATACAAGTACTAAGAGAAGAAATGACTGTTAATGACGTGGTGAGAAACTTCCCCAAAATCAGTGCTGCTCTAGAAGATCGTCAAGAAGAACACCAGTCCACTATGGTATAAGTAGAAGGTATGATTGTTTACCAACCTGTTTCTATTTTAATAGATCCAGGTGCATTTTTAAGTTATATCAGTCCTCAAATGGTAGAAAAACGTACCTTAAAGTTAGAAAAATTCCAATAGTCATGGTTAGTTCAGTTGGCCATGGGTACAAAAATGAAAGTGACTCATAAGTTACCCCAAACAATCATAATTCTGAATGGATACCAAACTGAACTAAATCTAAATATTCTACCTTTAAGGTCCTATGATGTACTAGTAGGAATGGATTGGTTAGAGAAATGTAAGGCTATGTTAAACTATTTAGTAAAGACAATACATTGCATAAATGAGGAGGAAAAACTTGTTATAGTAAAAGGAAAACCCAAGCCCATAACTCTGAGACAAATTTCAGAACTTCAATTGAAGAGAATTTCTAGGAAGGGTTGCTAAGTGTATTATGTCCATGTAGAAGAGTTGAGACAGCAAGCAGAAAAAATCCTATGGAAACATTACCTGTTATCAGCGAATTTAAAGATGTGTTTCCTGATGAAATTCCGCATTTTCCCCCTAGAAGATAAATTGATTTCTCAATTGACTTAGTTCCAGGAGAAACACCAGTTTCTAGATCCCCATACAGAATGAGTACTCCAGAATTGATGGAGTTGAAAATGCAACTACAAGAGTTGTTGGATAGAGGTTACATTAGACCAAGTGTATCCCAATGGGGAGCACCGGTGCTGTTTGTGAAAAAGAAAGACAACACCTTTAGAATGTGTATAAACTATCGTCAAATGATCAAGCTGACAATAAAGAACATATATCCTTTACCAAGGATAAACGACCTCTTTGACCAAGTTAGAGGAGAAACAACCTTTTCAAAAATTGATCTAAATACAGACTACCATCAATTAAGAGTTAAGGATGAAGTTATAAGTAAAACAAATTTTAGAACCAGGTGTGGACACTATGAGTTTGTGTTCCTACTATTTGGGTTGACTAATGCACCTTCTACGTTCATGTGATTGATGAATGGTGTCTTAAATAAATATTCGGACAAATTTATATTAGTATTCATTGATGACATTCTCATTTATTCTAAGAATGAAGCTGAGCATCAAGAACACCTTAGAATTGATTTACAAACTCTCAGATAAAACAAGTTGCATGCTAAGTTTAGCAAATGTGAATTTTTCAAAGATAAAATTAAATATTTGTGTGATATAATTTCAGAAAAAAGGTTATTCGTAGACTGAGAAAAGATAAAAGAAATAAGAGAGTGGCTTGTACCTACTGATGTTTCTTCTATAATATCCTCCATGGGAATTGTAGGATACTATAGGAGGTTTGTGGAGAGATTTTCAGCCTTAGCTTACCCTATTACATCCCTACAAAGGAATGGAGTTAGGTTTGAATGGACTGAAAAATGTCAAAACAACTTTGATCAGCTAAAAATGAAACTTAAAACAACACCTATTTTAAAAATTGTTGATCCAGATCAGGAGTTTGTAGTGTGCACAGATGCTTGTGGATAAGGATTAGAAGGATTGCTCCTACAAGAAAATTCTATTATAACCTATGAATCAAGAAAACTCAAGAAACATGAACAGAATTATAGTGTTTATGATTTAGAACTAGATGTTGTCATACACACTATAAATATGTGGAGACATTACCTTTCAGGGAAAAAGTTTGTGTTGATGACAGATCACATCAGCCTAAATTATTTCTTCACCCAAACAGATTTAAATGCTAGGAAAGCTAGGTGGTTGTCCTTCCTTAGTGAGTTTAACATGGAGAAAAAACACATTAAGAGCAAGCAAAACAAGATTGCAGATGCATTAAGAAAAAACGCTTGGCAAACTGTGAGTAATGTTGGGAGTAGCACCCACTTTGACATAGAAGGACTGATACAAGAAGTGGTGAGACAAGATCAAAACTATGAAAAACTTTAGTCTCAAATGCTAAAAAAAGATATGAAATGGTATATACAGAACCAAAGAGGATCAATTTTTTATAAAGACAGATTATACATTCTTGAAGTAGACGCTTTAAAGAAAGAGATTGTTGACACCTAATCCTATGGATGGGTGTGCATATGCATTTTTGTATATTATTTAATATTAGGAAATAAGGAAGGCCAAGAGTCATTGGGAGATGAATCCCAATAGCCTCACCTCCCATCTATAAAAGCATGTACATTCTTCAGCTAATATACATTCTGATTTGAGGAGTTACCTCCTGGTTTGACATGCTATCAGAGCTAGCCCCACTATTGGCATTTCTGCCCTGTGGTGTAACTCCCTATCCTTTTCTCAGTCATATTTTTTAATATTTTTCTGCTGCTCTTAATTTCTAGACTGTTATTCTGCATTTTTTTCCCTATATAGTACTGACATTTGCAGCTCCAGCTCCCGCAACTCCTGAAGACTGCAGGCTCTGTCATTCTGCAAATTTCAGGCTCTGCCATTCTGCAAATTCCAGCAGTCCTGCAACTCTGTCATTCTGCAGATTCAATTTCAAAATTTTTTTTGCAACAGCCCTTTGGGCCTCCTCAATGCCTCTCCACACTCCGCCCTCACTGCTTATCTCTCCATTCTCCATCGAATCCCTACATTCCACATTCTTCTCCCTCTCCCTCACCACTCTGCGCCCTCTCCCTCCCTACTCTGCGCCTATCTTCCCCACTCCCTGCTCACACCGCTCGCCTCCATTGATACAAGTCAACATCAAATGCTGTGGTTTATATCCAAATGCCGTGGTTTATATTCAAACGCTGTCTACGTTTATTAACCTGTCTGTCGACCCATATTCAAACGCTCTGTCATACTGTATTACTTATGTACAGTCATATGTCCGCCCCTCCAGCGTTTTAACGCGCAGTCATCATGGTATAATACGCTGTCAAATTCATCGTGTTATAATACGCCGGTTTGATACCACTCTCATACACCTGGTTTGATACCACTCTCATTTAATACCGCTCTCATATATGTTATATACGCCGGTTTCATAATACACCAGTTTCATATGTTCTATCCCGTGGCCTGTCAATGTATAAAACGCTGTCACCTTATTCATAATACCACTGCGCTGTATATATATGTAATACCACCTCACCTTGTAATTCCGCCCCTCCGTTGACTGCTCAAACAATATCACATATATACAATGTTGTTGGTCGACTATAACACAATACCACGCTGCCACTGTTTATATTACAATATTACAATACCACCCCCCTCCCACGTAATACCACACCCCTTCTATATTCAATACCACATTCCACGTAATACCACGCCCCTCCCACGTAATACCACGCCCCTTCTATATTCAATACCACTATACCACTGTTCACATTCATACTTCCGCCCCCTCATTTCATAATTCCAATTTTTTTTCATATACATTTTTTCCCAAACAAAAAAAAAATATTTTTTTTATGCAGAATTCAGTTTATAGCAAAGAGTGTTTTTTAAAATTCAGTCTTCAGCAAGAGTTTTTTGAGCAGAATTAGTTTCCAGCAAAGAGTTTTTAAACTCAGAGTATTTCTCCAGCAAGATTTTTTATCCCCTTTATTTGAAAGATTTCAAGAGTTGAAAGTTTTTATAGCAGAAATTTGTTTCCTCTTCAGAAGATTTTTTCCAGCAATCTAATGCATTCTCTCATCTCAATTGTTGGGGTGGTTCTCTCTGGCAAAGAGAACTATCTTGAATGGTCTCGGAAGATTAAACACACACTCATTTTTAATGAGATGTGGAAAGGAATCTGTGAAGGACAAGCAGAAAATCCACCAGAGAAGCCCACTTCAGACAAAGAGCTTGCCATTTGGGAAAACAAGAACTGCAAGGCCTATGCCTTGATTGCAACCTCAGTAAGTGAAGAGGTGAGTCACCATATTTCATCATTCTCAAATGCCTATGAAGCCTTGAAGAAACTAAAAGAACTCTATGACTCACATTTAGAATTAGAAAATGTTCAATTGATGATTAAGCTGTTCAGTCTTGAAATGAAGAATGATGATCCCCTTGCTTTAGCTTCAGAAGTAAGATCTATAATGCATGACATTGAAAACACTGGTGTAAAAATGGACGTATCTCTCATAGCATATGTGAAGGCATTATATCCGACTTACTCACATTATCTTGAGTCTTTGCAAGCAAGTGGAAACTTTGAGCATATCACCTTTGATAAACTTGAGCAGAAGTTTGCAGAAAGAGAGAAAGCTTTTGGGAAGATGACAGTCCCTTCATCTTCCGAAGAGGCTGCATACTTGGCACATAGAGAAAATATTCATGCTCCAAATTCATCCAGAGGAAGAGGTGGCAAAAGAGGAAGAGGAAGAAGAAACTTCACAGAAAAGGGGGGCAGACAAGCTGACAAATCCAATCTTCATTGCACACGGTGCAATAGATATGGACATGATGCATACAAATGTAGAACACCATGGGAGAAAATTGAGCAACACAGAAATCAAGAGAAAGGTAAAACTAATGACAAAGACAAAGGTAAAGCACCTGAATCCGCTCACTATGTTCTAGCACATTGTAACAATGGAGTAACTGAAAACCTCTTTGATGTTTCATTTACTTCATGGAGAGATGATTGGTTGCTAGATTCAGGAGCAACATGTCACATGACATTTAGAAAAGATTTTTTGAAGATTTCACTGACAAAGTTGATGGAGCAGTATATTTCGCAGATAAATCCAAACTCAAGCCATCAGGGCTTGGCACAGTCAGGCTTAAACTGCCTGGTCTTCCTGATCATATCTTACATGAGGTTCTATACCTCCCGGAGTTGAAGAGAAACTTGCTGTCCCTGGTCGAAATCTGGCAGCAAGGACACTCAATTCACTTGTTTGATGGCAAGGCAGAGGTCAGAAAAGCATCATATCACTCACTTGTCATGGAGGGAATAGAAGAAGGGAGACTCTTGAAGCTGAAAGGTTCATCTACTCATGCTCAAAACTTTGCATTCAGTTCACATCATGATGAAGGTACATTCCCATCAAGTATTTTATGGCATGCTAGATTTGGACACTTAAACTATGACAACCTTCGTTTGTTGAAGAAAAATGGTGTTAATGGACTGCCTACAATTCCTAGAAAACCTAAGGAATGTGATGCTTGTATTCTAGGAAAGCATAGCAAACAACCATTTCATGATTCACACTCCAGAGCACATAGAAAACTTGAACTTGTTCATTCAGATTTATGTGGTCCTATGCCTATTGCTTCTGCAAATGGAAACAAATACATGATGACATTTATTGATGACTACACCAGAATGTGTTGGATTTACTTACTGAAGAATAAGTCTGATGCTTTTCAAACTTTCAAGAATTTTCATGCATGGATTGAAAATGATGCACAAAAACATATTGGCTCTCTACGTACTGATAATGGAAAAGAATACACTTCAAACGAATTTGAAAATTATCTTCGTCAACATGGAATCAAACATCAAACAACTGTGCCATATAATCCACAACAGAACGGTGTAGCTGAAAGAATGAACAGAACTATTTTAAACATGGTCCGCTCCATGTTATTTTTCAAGAATGTAAAATTGATGTTTTGGGCTGATGCAGTTCTATGTGCTGTTTACATAAAGAATAGGTGTCCTTCAAGTTCAATTAGAAACAAAACTCCTTTTGAAATGTGGCATGGCCACATTCCTTCGGTAAAGCATTTCAGGGTCTTTGGGTCCACCTGTTGTGCCTTGATACCCAAGGGTCAAAGGAACAAACTTGGTGCTAGAAGCAGAAAATGTATCTTCTTGGGGTACTCCAATACCTCCAAAGGATATCGTCTCTATGATGAAACAAATAAGAAGTTTGTGATAGCAAGAGATGTCATATTTCTTGAATCGTCCAAGAGTGACAAGGTTGTTGAGCGGCAACTTGATCGCCTGGATAGATTCACACATGCAAAGTCTTTCCAAGAATTTGATAATGTGATTCCACACCTTGAAGGGGGGATTTCGATATTGAATCAAACTGTGGAATCATATCCTGAAGCACTCTCTCCCCCACATGAAGAAACAACCACGGATGACACATTGGATGATGTGATTGACAGAATTGGGAGATTGAATCTTGAATCAATCCCAACTCAGTCAAGTGACCAGCCTGGGCCATCTCAGAAAGGTCCTCCCAAATGGCTGACAAAGACACTGGAGGATGTTCATCCCGATGAGGTTGGAAAAACAGGAACAAGAAGTTCCACTCAAGAAATCGAAGGTGATGTAGATAATTCTGATTCTCCTGTTGATATGGATATTGCTTATAACTGTGAATTGAGTTTGTCTACAGATCATGAACCAACTTCCTTCAAAGAAGCCGCTTCTCATGATGAATGGAAAGAAGCGATGCAGAAGGAGTATGATGCCTTAATAAAGAATGGCACTTGGAAGCTGGTTGATCCGCCTTTGGGAACAAAACCAATTGGCTGTAAGTGGGTCTACAAGAACAAGTATAAAGCAGATGGCTCACTTGACAAGCACAAGGCTAGGCTTGTGGCAAAAGGTTTTGCACAAAAAGAAGGAATCAATTATGAAGAAACTTTTGCTCCCACAACAAAATGGACCACCATCCGGAC
Organism: Pinus albicaulis; assembly: GCA_034641835.2. Classification (NCBI taxonomy): domain Eukaryota; kingdom Viridiplantae; phylum Streptophyta; class Pinopsida; order Pinales; family Pinaceae; genus Pinus; species Pinus albicaulis. Next base: position 1,828,653,524 of record CM076575.1, on the reverse strand, counting down.
TCTCTTTGACCTAGCAGCTCAGAATGGATGGAAATTCCATCAGATGGATGTAAAAACCGCTTTTTTGAATGGAGATCTAAAGGAGAAAGTTTATATGTCCCAGCCAGAAGGATTTGTTGTAAAGTGTCAAGAACACAAAGTTTGCAAGCTTATAAAATCCTTGTATGGCCTCAAGCAAGCACCATCAGCCTGGTATGAGAAATTAACCGAGCATCTTCTGAAACTTGACTTCAAACATTTTGATCTTGATGATGCAACTTTGTTTGTTAAGAAAGTTGGAAAAACATTTGTATATCTTGTGGTATATGTAGATGATCTTTTGATAACAGGAAACAATGAGAGCTATATTGCATCCATGAAGAAAGAGTTGAAGAAAGGTTTTGAAATGACTGATTTGGGTCATGTTCATTACTATTTGGGTATTGAAGTAATTCAACATCCTAAATTCATATTTCTTTCTCAGAAGAAGTACATTGGAGATCTCTTGAACAAATTTGGCATGGATGACTGTAAACCTTTAAGCACTCCAATGGAACAAAACTTGAAGCTCACATCTATTGAAGGGAAGGAATTTGAGGATGCAACTAAGTATAGACAGCTTGTAGGAAGTCTTATCTATCTGACCACCACCAGACCTGACATTTCATTTGCTGTTGGAATCCTCTCAAGGTTCATGCAAAAACCTTGTGAAGGACATTGGTCTCCTGCAAAAAGAGTGTTAAGGTACTTGAAGGGGACTCAAGACTTTGGACTCAAATATACACAGGTAGGCGACTTCAGCTTGATCGGATACTCTGATTCAGACTTTGATGGCGACAAAGAAACAGGGGTGTCTACTACAGGATACACCATGAGTCTTGGATCAGGAGCTGTCTCATGGAGATCACGCAAACAGTCAGTTCCAGCAGATTCCACGACCGAGGCAGAATATGTGGCAGCAGCTAAAGCAACAAAGGAAATTGTGTGGCTCCGGAAAATCCTGGAAGATTTGCAGATGAAACAAATGTATTCCACTCCACTCATGATCGACAACACTTCTGCAGTAAAGTTGGCCAAGAACCCAAAGTTCCATGATCGAACAAAGCACATCAATACAAAGTACCATCTCATTCGACATCATGTTCAGGCCAAAACCATCCATCTACATCATTGTTCCAAAAATGAGAAAACTGCTGACATCTTCACCAAAGCACTTGGAAGAGAAAAGTTTGAAAAGTTCAGATCGATGCTTGGACTCACCAACATCCCTTCGGATTAAAGGGGGGAATGTTGACACCTAATCCTATGGATGGGTGTGCCTTTGTATTTTTGTATATTATTTAATATTAGGAAATAAGGAAGGCCAAGAGTCATTGGGAGATGAATCCCAATAGCCTCACCTCCCATCTATAAAAGCATGTACATTCTTCAGCTAATATACATTCTGATTTGAGGAGTTACCTCCTGGTTTGACAGAGATTCTAGATGAGTACCATAAAAGACACTATGCTGGACATTCATGGTACCATAAATTACTTTCAGCTTTAAGAAATAATCTTTCATTAGGGGAATTTTGAGGTCTAAAATGGGCCTCCTAAGGAAAATGTACAATCAAAATTCACTTTATGAGAACCAATCACATTTTAGGGGCTGACATCATCCTTAATGGTTGAGGTGGCATTGCTCGAGTTAAAGGTACTTATTTTTCACATTCTCAATGGTGGATAAAAACTCATGTTTAACCATAGTAGTGCTCTAAGTACTTTAAAAGTCAAAGTAAAGTACTCATAATAAATTTCATTTCACACTTTTTGAATAAAAATATATTATTGTCATTTTATATTTCTTGAAAAAAACAATGCATTTACTTATACATTTATTATATTATATTATATTATTTTTATATAGTATATTAATTACATGTTATTATACAATTTAAATAATATAAATTTTAATTAATAGCATATAATATAATTAAGAATTTATAAATTTATATTTATATTTTATTTTAAGTTATTTAAGTACAAAGGACAAATGCATTGGTTGTTCAATGGTAATGAATTTTTCTTGAAAATCTCATTCTTATTTATAGTCACATCAATACAATTTTTTATTTTTTTATTTTTTGGTACAACTTTTGAATTTAATTTAACTATGATTACATGGATTGTGGTGCAAAAAGTGAATTTAAAATTCATAAATATTATTTTATTGGTTTAGCTATTATTTTATTATTTCCTTAGGAGGCCCATTTTAGACCTCAGAATTTCCCTAATGTCTGGCCTGGTATGAAAAATTATGTGGCAAATTGATTGGCTAGATGTGTAGAATGTAAATAAGTAAAGGTTGAACATCAACATCCCACTGGGTTGCTAAATCCTTTACCCATCCTAGAATGGAAGTGGGAGACTGCTTCCATGGATTTTATTACTGGTTTATTGAGAACTAAATACCAACATGACTCTATCATGGCTGTAGTTGATACTTTGACAAAATCTTCTCACTTAATACTTGTACAGTTTACCTTTGGTACAACTCAAGTAGCAAATTTATTTATGAACGAGATTGTAAAATTGCATGGTATTCCTAAGATGATCATTTCGGATAGAGATGCAAAGTTCACTGCAGCTTTTTTGAGGAGTTTATTTGGAGGCATGGGTACCAAATTAAATTTTAGTATTGCCTACTATCCCCAAACTGATGTCCAAACAGAAAGAACAAACCAGGTTTTAGAGGATATGTTAAGGATGTATTTCACGGATAGGCCAACAAAATGGGAGGACTATCTACATTTAGCTGAATGTTCCTATAACAATAGCTACCAAGCTTCAATAAAGATGAGCCCTTTTGAAGCACTTTATGGAAGAAATTACCATACCCCTCTAAGTTGGAGTCAACCTAAATATAAACTAATACTTGGATTGGAAGCCTTGCAAGAAATGGAAAAAGTTGTGAAGAAAATTCAGCAAAACATCAAAATAGCACATGACAGGCAGAAAATTTATGTAGACAAAAAGAGAATTCACAGAGAATTCAATGTGGGTGATCATGTGTATCTAAGGATTAATCCTAAGAAGAGTACTTTGCACAGTGGAAGCTGTGCAAAACTAGCTCCACGTTGCTGTGGACCTTTTGAAGTACTAGAAAGAGTTCGGTCAGTTGCATATAAGGTGGCTTTACCCATTCACATTAAGATTCATGATGTATTTCAAGTTTTGTTATTAAAAAAATATGTACATGATCCTACTCATGTTATTGATTGGAATGTGATACAGGTGGAAGAAAAAGGGGAATTCCTTCGAGAGCCACTTCAAATCTTGGCATGGAAAGAAATTAAGCTTCAGAATAGGATAGTGGCTAGGGTGAAAGTGCAGTGCAGGCACTTTGCACCCGAAGAGGCTAGTTGGGAGTGAGAGGCTGATATGATGGAAAAATATCCATCATTATTTAAACAATGATTTTGTTATTTGTTTTTTTACACCGAGGACGGTGTTTGTTTTTAGAGGGGGAATATGTAATATCTCCAGTTTTCTATGTTTTTATTAGACATTTTAACAAGTCCAAAATGGAACAGGGGACCCCAATGGAAAACATTTATGTGGACTTATTTTATTATTTTAAATTAATAAAATAAAATGGAAAATTATGTGCAACGACTGGATTGAGATTTGAGATCTAAAAATCGAATCCATGAGGATGGATAAGGTTGTAAGCTTTCCCAGACTTCCATAAATCCTTGGAAGGAATATAGTAAGATACTAAAATTAGTTTTTGAGATAAATATATAATTACCCCAATAAAGAGGAAATTATTGGGAAGAGGTGGAATAAAGTTGGAAAGCGGAAAAGCTAGCTTTAAAAGTACCTTTGTGGAAGAAATAGAGGGAAAGCCTAGGAAAACAAGAAAACAACATCTTGAATTAACTGGACGAGGTTTAAGGGAAACAGAGTGGAGAAAGCAAGCTTAAATAATCTCTTTCAGGATAGACAAAGGGTTGTCTATCACTAGAGAAAAAGATCTCTGCTCAGGGGTGAGCTATGGAGAAAGAGCTCTAAGGTTGGGAGGCAACTAGTCAGACGTAAGTGGTATGCACATTTAAGTTGGAATATTTTTTTATTTAAATTTTAGTGTTGTGATGAATTATTGAAACTAGTAAAGTAGACATGTTTATATGTCAATTTTGAGTTTAACTCTGTATTTAGAATTTTGAAAATTTATAAGCAAGTTATCTTTTGGCTGGTATGTAAATTTAACAAAAATCTCTATAGAGGCTATAAAAAAATCTGTATTGTTGTACATACATGCTCTGTGAGGACCAACTCTCAGAATGTATACAACCCAGTAATGGGTCTAGATCTCAGGTTAGGTACCTCACAGGAAGCTAACATTTCAGTATTTAGTTGGCTTAGTATTCTATTATTAAAATATTCAGTACATCGAATAATACATTCTGGAATAGAAAGTAACATGCATAATTGGAACAAGTAGATATTGTATAGATAAAGATATGCTATGTTGTACTCGTAAAATCATTTTGTACTAATCAGAATAAAATCAAATAGAAACTTGGGAAATTAATTGACTATTCTAAGGTGTTTATATTAAATATATATAGGATGCAGAAATAGTCCAAAAAAAAAATACATATATAGGATTGATAAGTAAAATTTACAATGTAGTAACCATTTCTGAGATACAGTAAGTTATGAATGACTGGAAATAAAGTGCAGTAGATTCTCCTTAAGTCATGAACTATAGTATTTATACTATATTTATATATATGACAAGATGTCTTAGAGAAAATACTATCAGTAATGAAGCATACTAGAGAATAATTGAATCTAAAATGAAAATACTATTTCAAGAATCCAATTGGTATTCTGATACAAAATAAACCAATACTAGAGAGAGTATAGTCAAATGGTATATATGTAATAACCAGATAGACATGATCTATCTAGTATCATCTTGACAAAAGTATTCATGTATTATTAATATAGAAACAAAAGTTAACAAAATTCTAATTTCAGTACTTATACTCAGAAGGTAACTCTAAACTAAATTAGACAAATCTGTTCCATTATGAAGTAAGAAATATACAACGAATAAGTATGAACTTAATTACGAAGGATCAGTACATATATTACATATTTAAGTAAATGTGTATGAAATTAATTAGGAAGGATCAGTCCATATATTACATATTTAAGTAATGTTCCTCCTATATAAAATTTCAATAAACTCGAACTAGTCCAAAAAAAAAACTGTGGTACAAAGAAAATTTTGTCCTCTACAGAAAATGTAGAACCTATCTTAGAAGAACGTATACCAGGGCTAATTAACATAACAACCAAATATTAGATGGACCAAACCTGGATATCAAGAGGCTATGCATTATAAACCAATAACGAAAATTTGGATGTTAAACCAGGTCCAAAAGACAGGGTAGTGTAACCATACCTGAAAAAAAAAACAAGTTAAATACCTTGACAGTTTTGGGTCACACATTATTTCTGCATATAAAATAGAAAGGGGATATTTTGAAAATCGGATTGATATGACTGAATAATTACTAGGGAATTTCAAATTGATAATGTCGAAGAGAAATCACCAAGTTCTAATGGAACTAAATCTCAAGACCATGGGAACTAAAATATATCAAATTTGTAAACAATACTTAAATCTCAGAGAAATAAGTACAGTAACGATGTAGGGTTGAAAAGCTTATGGGAAATTACCTAAGCCAGAGAGAAATCCTAGAATGAAACACACAGAAGAAGCCAGAGGTGGTGCATTCAAAAATTCTGCGTTGTTTGTAACCACAGTAAGAGAAACAAAATGGTTGCACGAAAATGAAATAATCGAACAAGAAAATTCATAATAAATGTTTAAAAGAGTAAGAAAGACTTTTAAATTACTATGTATGGGTAAGTAAAGCTATGATTCCAGAGTAAAACTATGAAACGAACCATTTCAATTTTCTGGCTAGTGAAGGATTCATAGTAAGGGAAACCCTCACGAAAATTTCAAAGCAACCAATAAATTTAATGAAAATTTGAAATAGAAACGAGAAGAAAATTATAGGATGTCTAATCATTTAAAGGATGACGTTTCCACCGAAAGTGAATACTTTCACTATGATAAACCAACGAAGCATATTCATTCCAGAAACAAATGAATAATCATTCAATGAAATTCATATTCAAACACAATAACACAGTGACACTACACTGAACAAAAGTACATGCTCTACTTGTTGCTTTCAAGAAGAGAAACAAAACCCCCATAAAACCAAAAAACTAATATATAGTATGGCTTTCCCAAATACATTAAAACCAACGAGAACACCATAGAATGAGTGAACGAATTACCTGTAGCTGTGCGAGGGCATGAAAGGTAGGCTTGACGCTATTCTGTCTCGGTATAATAGAATTAGAGCGGTGGTTTAGTGGAGAGGAAAATTCTAGCACCATGTGAACCTCAAAAATTAAGATAGCAGAGTCACAATGGGAAATGAACCAGATAAAATAATGTCTGCAATAGAAATTGACAAGGGAAATGAAACGTAGTTGAAATACGTAAACCTATAAAGTCTCCCAGAACCCTAAATGAACTTCCATCAGAACCGTCCTAGTGTCAATCTATGGGAAAACGATGAACATTCTCGCAGCTCAAGAAGTCACTGTCATGACCATGTGATCCAGTACTGCATCATTTATGTCAAACCATACCCTAATGTATCGAAGGCATAAAAGTTTTATAAAGTATGAAGTTAAGGGTATCATCGAATTTAATGAAGATTAGACCTAACTTCAAATCCCAATATTAAACATGCATAACATTAGTGGAGGAAATCACATAAGGATTTACACAGAGTATGTTAACTTAAATGCATGGGGATGTGGATATCATACTAAGCCACGTTGGAAGGTTCATAGTTCTAGTTGGCAATGTTCCAACTTCATAATTAAAATTGCCTTTACATATGACTAGGGTTACATTGAAACGTGAATATAAAGGTTTGGAAGACTCTAAAGTGAGAATGCCTTCATTCATACGTGGATGATTAAAGTGGATATAAATCAATAGTGCTGAAATCAAATTAAAGAGTTAAATAATAATAATAGTCTAACTTGAGAATAATAAGGTCAAATATGACTTATATATGTAGAAAAGCAATTTGAATGGTAAAGTATGAGTTTAGTAAGTGGGATTTAAACTTCTTGGTTGTAATATCAAATGATACTATATTGTTATTATATTGGGTGAACAGGTTTTACCTTAAGGTTAAAGAGAAATTAATGTATGAGGTTAACTTATATTAAGGCTTCGACTAACCTAGTAATAGTGAATAATACAAAAATATCTACTATGTTCATATGTGCAGAAAAAGGAAAATTTATATCCTACCTAGATTTTGTAACAAACAAGAACATAGTAAGTTGAACTGAAGGAAAATGGTAATTGGAAATTGTACAAGCAGAACTATGTCATAACTCATTAATAATTTAGTAACAACGCAAAGTGAAAAAGTTATTGTTGGAGATAGACGTACGAAAAAAAAAAAAAAAAAAAAATCGATTTGAGAGGTGTTATAGCTTTTTAATAAATAAAATAAAAGTATATTATATATGTATTTTTATCAAAATGTATGTTATAAATAATATATTTATTAAGATAGATTATTTGTTTAATACTATTTATAAAAATATAATTTAAAAAAAAAAAGTTTAGATTAACCATTTTAAGCTTTGATTTTTTAATTGGAATTAGACAATCCAATTTTTTGCTAAATCATAATTTTTCCTTGTTTGTTTACTTTGTATTTTTGAATTGATAAATTAATTTAATATTATAAAAAAAAAACTCTTGGAGCACATAATTTATGAAATATACACAATTAAAACCTATAAATCCCACAAATCCTTTCCAAATTCTTAAAACTTAAAAGAGTTAGAATATACATTTGAGTAAGTTTAATTGTTAAGAACATATTTATACATTTAAAAGATTTCATGTTCAACTTTACTTCAAGTAGAGCTATAGTATGCACATCTAAATAAATTTTAGTGAATAAATTGGTTTAACATCAAATAGATGTGTAATTAGTATAAGGATTAATTAGTATAAGAATTAATGATACCAAGTAGACTTTAATAGTAAAGTCACTCTAAATTAAAATACATGTTGTTGAGAAAAAATAATACTTAATAGATGATAAGTAATATATGTACCTATTTTTCTTATATCTTTAATGAATGAGTAATCAATAAAATGATAAAAAATAAATTTTGAGTCAATTTGATATATATATATATATATATATATAACCTATTTCATATAATCACATATTTGATTAAGGCCATTAATGCCCGTCAATAAGTTATTTGATATTACTCATATTAACACCTTTTCACTAAGGTAGTTTATATTACTCATATATAGCTTGAGTGGGCCTAATCGCTAAGAGAATTTGTTTCCTCTCCTAATAGGTTACAAATTCAAAACGAGAGGGGGTATAGTATGTATGCCTTCGTAGACTTAACAGTCAAATTATTGTGCCAAGGAAAGTCCCTTGTCCCACAAATAAGGGGGTCTCATACACCAATTTGGTCTCTCGCTGGGTCGTGACCTTAAAATTGTATAATAATAATAATAATAATAATAATAATAATTGTAGATGGTGGTTGTGGTAAATTTCCACTACACCAAATTTTATTTAAATATTGGTCTTTAAATAAGGTAAGAGATTTTATGGTTTTCTTTAGAACTTTATTTACTCAAAAAGTATTAAGAAACATTTCAAGATCGCGATAGTTTTGATGAGTTATGTAAAGAAGGCTGATACTACCACAAATATTTTGAAATTGAGATCTAACTTGAGAATGCATAAGAAATTTTAAGTGAAAGTATTTTTCACCTTCAATCTTTTTAATGTCACAAATACAACAATTTATTTCAACCCATCACATGTCCAATTCCCAATTTTTGAGAATTATAGGGCACATAAATAGGTTATTTATTTAATTTAGTTTCTCTTTAATCTTTGAAATTTTCTTGTGATTTATGTTAGGACATTGTAATCATTATTTAGTTTTTTTCATCATAAATAAATTTATGCAAATAAGAAAATCACAATTAAAACACAAGAACGCCAAATTTAGGGTGCTAGCCAAGGCCAAAATAGCACCTCGAGAGGAAAGCCCACAAAAATATTTTCTTATAAAATTTCAATGAAGACTTCCAAGACCTTGAACCAAGACCAAATCCAAGTGATGATCCAGCGAGAACCCCAACCCAATTCTTTGAAAAATGAAGACTAAGGAAACCCTAGTTCCTCCAAGAGATCTCCATGTGTGAGCTACAAAGACACAAATTTTCCTCCTTCGTAAACCTTCATTGAAATTTCCTCCTCCTTCCCTTCTTCATTAGATTAGGTCTCCTCTAATTTTCTCACTTGATGAGAGATACATTACTTGATTTATGTTTGTTCAAATTATGAGGAGAGAAACTTCCTTTATATAGACTTTCCTTGAGGATGAGTTTGGCCTCTTAGGGCCAACTTGAAGGGATAACTATCTCATCACTTGGAGGCTTATAGACAATACAATTTTCAATTATTATTTTATTTCTAGTTACATGAGCCTTCCAAAGGCTAGAACATCATGACATTTACATTTTTAATTTCCAACAAGACCCCTAGAGTACTCTATGGGTTCCTTGACATAGGACTAAAACATAATTGGAAAGAAACCCATTTCAATAATCATAATTTCCTTTTACAATTAATTTTTCTTTTCTTCTTCTTTTGAAAAGTACATTAATAATTACATAAATTCATGGCTCAAGTATAATTTATGAATACCAATACTAGTTACATTTCAACACTCCCTCTTAACTAGGGAGGTATTCATAAATGACCTTAGGTACAAGGAAAATACCTCCATTGAACCATTCTCATAAGAGGAGTCAGATTGGTAAGCCATTTTAAGCATCAACATTATGATCAATATAAAACCAACATTATCAACATAGCAAGGCCTTCACTAACAAGACTTATCTCTTAATAGATCAGAGCACAATGTTGGGAGGTTTTACGTTGGACACCACACTACCTCTCAAGGCACATATCCCATCCAGATGTTCAAAAGGTTTGTCCTTATAGGACCATTCATCTCTCGAATTTGCACATTCTCAAGGAATTTCCTCCTCAAGCACTCTTACCTATTGGATTCCATGTTAGATCCTCAAAGAGTGACATTCATCAGAGTACCTCCTATCTTGGGTTCCCAACCCTCACGGAGTATCTGTATTAGATGCTTACCCAATGCTTTGGATGCCATTCTCTCCTCATGGCCTTCACTAAGGCTTATGAATGTTAGTCCTATTTTAGTGAATTCCAAATGAGGTAGAGAACCATATTGGTAACTCCCCCTCAACCACAGAGGACTATCGATCATCAATATAGCAACCCTCATAAACAAATCCACGTAATAAAGTTAATAAAGGAAAAAATAATAACCATGGTCATGGGACATGTATTCTAAGTTGAATTTTTGGAAAAACATCCTAGTGGGTATCATTTCGGTTTATTATGGCTAAGTAAATTAGAAAAGGAAATTAAAAATACTTCAGAAAGGAGAAGTGACATTTATCGGCATTTATTTATGAAAATAATGGAAATAAGGAGAAAAGGAAGGTGAAATGTCACAGGTTGCATGTGAGGAGGATAATGAAGGAAAATAATGGAAAATGAAGAAAATAGAGGCCTCATTAATAAAAAGGCTTCTCATGATCTATTGACAACATTTTGCTCAAAATTTTGTGAGTTCACTTATGGCTCTCATTCTATTCTCTCTTTCATACTTTTGGATACTTATAATCTCCTGGGGCACTCTTGGAGGAGTGTGGCATAATTGGAATTTGGAGCAATAAGGAAAATGAAAAGAAACTGAGTGTAAGAGAACATCCGGATCAAATGCTGTAGCAAGATTTCTTTACAGGTATCGAGTTACATGTATGGTTTCCTTGCTATTTTTGACATACATGACACATAAATGTGGTTTCTTGGTTATGATCCATTGGCATCGAGGATTTTCTCGATTAAGAGCGGTTTTTCCTAGCCTTTCCATTTCCTGGATAACCATGGTGTTGTGGGTGTCTTTATTTTCATTTTATGCTTGGTTCTCATGTTCCTTTGGTTTTGGGTTGATTTATTAGAGCCTTGGCTAGACAAAAAATCTGGAGCCCTGTCACAACTTGGGTTGAGTTATTAGACCTCGTACTTGGTTGGAAAAATGCTATGGGGCCCTGGTGTGTTAAGTTACTATTCCTAGAGCATTGGTTGGAAAAAATTTCTACATCCCAACAACAATTGTGGATTGAGTTACTAGTCGTGGAAAACCTAGTTGGAAAAAATGTTTTGGAGACTTGGAAAACTTGGATGGAGACCAATATGGTGATGGTCAATGATGTCCGACTATGAGGTGGAATCACTATTTGAGGGTTGAGGTGGCTTGGAATTTGGAAACCTTGGTTAATATTTTTAGATTTGTTTCATGAGACCCCACATTCATGCTTGGAATATGGTACATGGTTGATTGGCTAAAATAAATATTTGTTTTAGCCCAATCTATGGTCAAGTGGTATGTGAAAGTCCCAGACATGGTTTCATTTTTCATATGTGAGTAAGATCTCATTTTCTCTTGTATTTGATGTGTAAATACACTTGTTCATATGTGGTGTTTATGGTTGTTATATCCTTTCTATTTATGTTGGTTATATGTTTGTTATGAGTATGTTTTATGATAAACTTGATTTATGGCTCTCGTCATATTTTGATTATCAAAGGAATAAAAAATGAATATATAACCTAATGGATTATAATGAATCAATTGTGATAAGGCATCAATGTTTCTTTATGAATCTCGGAAAAATATGATACACGTACTCTTATATGCTAATATGAACTTTATATTACATGTTCATGACGTGTTCGATGGAATGTTTGTCATGGTTAGGCCTGGTTAGGTTAAGTCCTTGATTAAGGCTTTTGTTTGAAGATTTTTCTTGGTGTCATTTATTGTCTTGGAAAGTTTTGGGTGTTTTGATTGTGATTTAAATCCCTATCATTAAATTTTCAACCTGGGGTTCATGAACTGATGGGGTATACATGTAGTATATGTACTAGGTAATTATTTATGATAATAGATTAATCTAATGTAGGAAAATTGAAACAAATTATAAAGAAAATAATGAAAGCAAATGAAAAGAAAGGGCACACGTTCTTTCTCAAGCATGTTCTTTCTCAATAAATTTCTCTCTCAAAGACTAGCTCTACGAAAACCAAAAATTCTAATCTAAGCTATGAAATGAAAAATTAATTTAATCTAGTAGCCTACGAGATTACTAGTGTGCCAATCCAATCCAAACATAAGGAAATTAAATCAATCTTAACAAAACAACATTAATGAAATAAACATAAAAACATATAGTCAAAATAACATAAAAGAAACTAAACTAACCTTGCATAAATGAAATAACATAAATAATTACAACAAAGGAAAGAGGTGCACAAGTTGTAGTTAATGGTGGCCCTCCACTACTCAACAAGCACTTCGAACTATTATCAAAGCTTGGATATCAAAGCAGCAACATGTATTCCATAAAATGAAGTTGGAGAAAGTTCAAAATCTATTACAACAATTAAACTATCTTCCTCTCTATCATCACTTTAAAAATTAAATTAATTATAGCTTGGATCTAACACCTTTGAATGAAGGATGCACTCCTATTTATATAAAAACTTAATATAACTAATAAATAAATGTAGATCCAAAAATATCTCCTAGTTCCACATTTATCTCTTGTGGTTACAACCAATTACCTAAGAATATAAGATACAAATCCTCTCACACATATTTAGAAGACACATATCAAAACATACATGATTATTCTCCTTTGAATGTGCTTAGTCAGTGATCCAAATCTTCTACAAATATTCCAAAAATCTTCATGAGTTGAAATTGAAATTTTAATTTGTGGTTGAGTGGAAAAATAAGACTCTTATAGAATCTTCAAATAGGCCTACAACATCATAAAACTCATCCCACTTTTAGATATATATGAAAAAAAATCATGCAACAACTACGCCATGAAAGAATTGGCTCATGGCAACCTCACTAGAACAACATTGATAGTCATATAGATCAAGGGTAATCATTCAATAATAAATATGGAAACAAATGCTAACATTTTCTAATGGAGTCCCCTTTAGACTCACTAGTTAAAAAGAAGGAAATAGGTTCCATCGAGAATTCTAACTTGCATAATTTTGGGATGAGGATATGATGAAATATTGATTAAGCAGGTCAAGGTAATGAAACGCTTCAATCCAAAGTAAACTTATGCAGAATAACTCAAAGGAAGAAAATGGGGTACACACACACACACACACACACACACACACACATATATATATGTTGATACTGGATGCTATATACACATGTCATATAGTTGTAGGTAGAATAAGTATGATCAAAATAAGTAGATAATATTATGATGTACAGGTTGTCAATAGATATGCTCCACACCACGTGAAATCAACATAATATATCCTCATATCGAATATGAGGTGACCATACATTATGAAGGAACTACACATTGGAAGTTCCTGGGAATGCAATAAGATTGTGTGGGGAAAGGAAGGAAGAGATTATGAACCATAGTCAAAGGAAGTCAACATCCAAGAAATCCAAGCAAACTTGACTAGGAAATCTCTTGAGAAGATATGATAAGAAGTCTGGTAAATATGGAGACCCTTGACAATACATATCCTTAGGAGATGTATCGACCTTTATGAAGGATGCAGATACCTATAAGAAGGATGTCATGGTGAAAGATCATCATTGTAGTAAATTTTGTTTTTAATATTCAAATTTATAATTGAATAATATCTGGATGAGCTTATGCATGAATGCTAAAGGGAATTATATGTATTCCACACGTTGGTAACCATATGGTAGGATGAAATATGCTTGAAAGAAATATGTTCTGATGGAAATAAGAATAAGACGAAGCTAGATTAGATGAGAAGATTTATGGATCAATTTCTGATGAAAACATAACTGATGAATGAAATTGATGGATGATGTATTCCCTAATGAAGATGTCCCAAAGATGAAGGCTCCTCAAAAATGAATAAATTTATGACATCGAATGGAGGATTTCTTCATGAAAAGTTAGATGTCACACCATTGCTGCTGCAGGTCCCTGGTTAAGATGGAGCCTGGTAATAAGTTTCTTACTTGGAAGGAACTCCATAATTCCTATGCCAAGAGGGAGCTTAGGTACATTTTTTATATAGTAATGAGTGCATTAATTTGTGGAATATGTCCTCCCTAATTGAGAGTGAGTGATAGACACATCATTATGGTCTTCACCTCGAAGACAAAATGTAGGATTGGGTAATCATCTTGCATCTGATGCTCCTTTGGTGATGTATTAGAGAATCCAAGAAAAGAGTAGTCATGGAAGGATAAATGTTATTTGAGGACTATGAATCCAACAATAAGAATAGTCCAAAAGGTCATACTTGATAAACACGTGGGTGGATTATGTACCTTGGAGACAATGATGATGGTTTTTATAATAATTTTCCTAACCAAGATTATAGCTCATGGTCTCGTGGAGAAATGGAGTTGTTATTCAAGGCCTTTCAGTGCAAAAATGTTTTTCAATATGATGCTATAACATATGGATTACCAATCGAATTATTCTTATGATATTTTTTAGATTGAGAGTGACCATGTACCATTATGAATACCTCCCTTGTTAAGAGGGAGTGTTGGAAAGTGTAACTAGGGTCGGATTCATAATGACTTGTAATTATGAATTTATGTAATGAAGAAGATAAAGATAATAAAATGTATTTTGTAATGCTTGCGTCATGGGTTTCATGAGCAAGGAGTTTTTATTATAGGTCAAATACTTCTTCTTGATGTATGTACAAATTTTTCTTTTCATATAATTTGAGTTATGTATATGAAGTCATGTTACACTCATGTAAAGGAAAAATTATTTATGAAACTGTATGCTCCAAGACCTTTTTACAATCTCCTTGAAGAAAACCTTAAAGCCAACATTGCGCAACTCAAGTCGGCTAAAAGTGAAGACACACATATTCATAGGTCATGTCTACTCATTATCAGTGTCAAGCCACTATATATACCCATATAAAATTTTCACAAATGACACGAAGATCAATTTGGATATCTATGAAATTTCAGAACAGAGAAAATTTCAGATCTATGGTATTTCGGAAGGAATCTATGAAAGAAAAAATAGGAATATAAGGTCTGCATATTGGTTCATAAGAGATGAGATGTTCCAGTGAAGAGAAGAGGAAATATAATTAAGAATTAGGGATCTATGTTTGAGCCTAATTTTGTGATATAAGTCTGAATTATAGTGTGGAAAGGAGACTCTTATCAATTCATAAGAGATGAAGTGATAGCGTTTGATTAGAGGATATTTCCTATTCTGTCAAGGGCTTCTATAGTAAATAAATTGGTATACTATACAATGCATGAGAAGGCTGCTATTAGTGCATAGGAAAGGTAGTACAACCTTGGTTTTGGGTCATCCTATATGGAAAGGAACCAAGCATATATATATATATATATATATATATATATATATATATATATATATATATATATATATATATATATATATATATATATATATATATATATATATATAGCGAGTAGGATAAGAGGGGATTTATTTTTTTTGCATTAAGGAAAAAGAAAGGTAGACCGAGGAGAAGCGTCTATATGATCAAGGAAGAAAGAATAGAAGGCTAGGGACTGAGCTTCCCTAGGCCTCGTGCACTTTAGTGTAGAAAATGGAGCTCATCATAAGGAGCCGAGAAGATCAGTGACAAGGGTCTTGGAAGCATACTAGTGTCAAGGGTTTGTGTCATAGTAATGGTACTCATCAATTGAAGATATATAAGAAGAATTACTTTTCAGTTTTCCTCTCCAAGAGAGATATATTTTGGCCCTTGATTGCTAGCCTAATTTTTGTGTCTCTTATGCATTTGATAATTGACTTGATGAAGAACATAATAATGTAATTAAGATAAGATCTAAGTGAAAGGAGCATAACAAAATCACAAGTAATTATCATGAAAGAAAAAATGAATTAAACGCCCTAATTTCTCAACAATGCCCAAGGGTGTGGTATCCTTGGAAAAGTTGTATGACTTGCAAAGTCTCTTCTGAGGGCCTACAAACACCAAAACGCATAGTTCCTCTAACAACCCTAGTAAAAATCCAAGTAAAAAAATATATAAGACCATGGTTGATGGGAAACGTATTCCGAGATGAATGATGGGAAAAACATCCTTGTGGGTGTTCATTTCGGTTATTATGGCTAAATAAAGTTGGAAAAAGAAAAGGAAAATGAGTTGGTAAGGAATGAGGCATTAATTGAATTTTATTTATGAAAATATTTGAAATTAGGAGAAAAGGAAGGTGAAAGGTCACAGGTTTCATGTTAGGATGAAAATGATGGAAAATAATGGAAAATGAAGAAAATAGAAGCCTCGTTAATAAAAAAGCTTCTGAGGATCAATTCGTAAGATTTTTTCAGTGCATTTTTGGAGCTCTCTCATTATTCTCTCTCTCTCTCTCTCTCTCACTCTCTCTCTTATACTCTTGAGGACTTAGAGTTTTCTTGGAGCACTCTTAGAGAGTGTGGAATACTTGGTGATTTGGAGAAAGAAGGCAAAGGAAGAGCAAGAAAGTGCAAGAGGACATTGGTATCAACATCTACAATAGGTTATGAGTGTATGTACCGACTTGCATGTATTTTTTCCTCGCTATTTTTGGCATGCATGGTGTATGCATATGGATTTTCCTAGCCTTGCCATTTCCTGCACAACCATAGTTTTGTAGGTTTATTTCCATTGATTTTTTTCTGGTTGGTTCTCATGATTCCTTTAGTTGTCGGTTGAGTTGTTAGTTCCTAGGAGCCTTGGTTGGACAAACACTCTAGAAACCCGATGGAAAACTATGGGTTCAGTTACTTGTCCTGGAATCCTTGGTTTTACAAACACTCTAGAAGCCCTAGGTGGGTTGAGTTACTAGTCCTAGAAGTCCTGGTTGGAAAAATGATATTTAAACCATGTAAAATTTGGGGTTGCGCTACTAGCCCCAGAATCCATGGTTGGAACAAACACTCTGGAGCCCTAGAGCAACTTGGATGGAGATAAATCCATGATGGTTAGTGATGTCTGACCATGAGGTCGAATCAATGGTTTTTGGTTTGGGACGGTTTGGTATCTGGAGCCATGGTTTGGTGTTGATTGATGTGTTTTACAAATTCCCACATTGATGCTTGAAATATGGCAAGAGGGTGATTGGCTAAAGTGAGAATTGGCTAAACCAATATATGGTTCAATGGAACGTGGAAGTACCATCTCCGGTTGGTTTTTACATTAAAAAATTAAGAGCTCATTCATTTGGTATTTGGTATGCAAATGTACTGGTTATTATGTGGATTCCATTGATGTTATATCCATGGTATTTCTATTGTTATTATGTTGGTTATAATCATATATTTTATCACTGATGATGTATGGATCTATCTATGTTTTTTCCTGGAAATGAATAAATAATGTATCTATGGTAAAATACACTATATTATAGCTTCTAATATAGGGGATAAATTCTTCTTAGCTATTCTTAGATTTGTAGGAGACCCCCATATTTACTTCCATTGTTTATAGCTGTAGATGCAATGTTTGTGATAATATTAATGAAATTCCTATCATGGTTACGTGGGGTTGGATGAGTTCCTCATGTTGTGATTTCTATAGTTATTTGTTTTAATATTATTTATCGTCTCCAAAGTTACAAGAAGCTCTAGGTAGTGACCTAGTCTAAGGGGCTAAAAATGTGGCAGAAATCCTAGATTTCTAGGAACAAAATTCTCTGTTTGGGGCCCTAGCCAGTACCTTAACAAGGCTAGCCTGAGGCTAAGTGTCTATAGCTGCTCCCTTGCATTTATACAACCTTAGTTAAGGCTCGAAAGGGGAAAAAATCAACCTCGCTTCATGTTTTAGGGGTCTGGGAGGGTGGTTTACCTCCTAGAGGTGTTGTTGATATTGTGTAAGGTGTGTTTGTCATGTTTCCATTGGTTCCACTTACATAAGGTCATATAGGATTTTGAATCTCATATTAGTATCCTCTCGTCATATTTTGCCCTGGTTGGTTGGTTACTTGAGTAGATGTGGGAAGAGGGTGTTACAGTTCCATGATGTCAGATGACCAGATCATTTTCGGACCAAAGAAGGATCTAAAATATGTTAACCTCGGTACTTATTGTACACCATAAGAGTTTCAATCCTTCATCCACCTATTCAAGCAATACCAACAAGTATTCATGCGGACATATGATGAGCTGAAAAATTATGACACAGAAATCATCTAGCTTACGGAAGGGGCCAAGCCATATCAACATAAATTGAGAAAATTCCACCTCACACTTGAACCTCTTATCTAGAAAGAACTAAGAAAGTTCTTGGATGCTCAGATCATCTACAAGGTGTGGAACTCAACTTGGGTGTCAAATTTGGTCCTAGTCAAAAAGAAGTCTGGGGAAATATGATTGTGTGTTGATTTCATATATCTTAATCGTGCCTCAAACAAGAATAAATACCCCATGTCCTCCATCGAAAAAAATTTACAAACAATATCACGATCTGAGATTTTCTCTTTACTTTATGCATATTCAGGATACAACCAAGTTTTGGTCGTAGAACCTAGCAGGATGAAAACTACTTTTTGAATGAAGTGGGGAACATTCGATTTCAATAGAATTCCATTTGGGTCGATCAATGTTGGTGATACATTTTAGCGAGCCATGTACATCGCATTCCATGGGTTTGTTAGTCAGTGCATGGTGGTATACCTATATGATGTAACTATATTTTCCAAACAAAGGTAAATCACATATGCCACTTGAAGAAGATTTTTGAGTGATCTCGCCAATACGAGATATCTCTCAATCCTAAGAAAATAATCTTTGTAGGATTTTAGGGTAACCTCTTGGGGCACATTATTGCAAAAAATGGCGTTAAGGAAAACCTGGAGAAGGTCAAATATATCACGCAGATTCCCTACCCATTGAATAAGAAGGTGATGTAGTCCTTCCTATGTATGATAAACTTCCTCCATAAATTAATCTTCGACTATGCTCAGGCTTTCAAACCAATACAAGAGATTGTAAAGAAGGATGTTGTTTATAGATGGGACAAAAGGGGAAATGATGCATTTTCTTGTATCAAACGGGAAATTCCAGAAGCGGCCGCACTATACAACCCATATTTCAAAAAGGATGTTTTTCTATATACTTTCGCTTCTGACACATCTCTTGTCGTTGTACTCATGCAAAATGGTAATATGAATAGTAGGCGACCTATTTCATTCATGATATAAAGTATACAAGGACCTTAGCTGAACTACCCCACCATGGAAAAATAAGCCTATGTAGTATACAAGGTCATGAAACACTTCTGGACCTATTTATTGAAGAATCATTGCATTATCTTCGTCCTACACCCAACGGTCAAATCACTCCTTGTTCAACAAGAGCTTAGTGAAATAAGGGAGAACTAGGTGACTCGTTTGTAGGAGTATGAATTAGAAATAAAACCAGTTCACACGATCAAGGGCCATGGCCTCTGTCAACTAGTAGTGGAAATGGTAGATGTGAAATAAGAAGAAGATGCGTGATGGTGGGAGCAAGAAATTGAGATGTATGATGTTAAGCGAACCACCCCCACTATTGGCATGAACTCTTAGTATGGAGATGTGCACCAATACCTTGATTATGGAACCATTCCCTCCCACTTTTCCACACAAAATAAGAGGGAACTAATGCTAAAGGCTTTATCATATCAGTTGGTTCTTGGGGTGCTTTTTAGAAAGCACCATAACAAAGTATTGCTCAAAGGTTTGGAAACACACGATTTAGAGAAGTTATTATGTGATATCCATGACAGACTAGCAGGAGGGAATTTTGTGGGAAACACAATAGCACATAAATCCATGTGGGCCAACTTCTATTGGCCCACACAATTCGAAGATTTGTATGCTTACATCTGCAAATGCCAATTCTATCAAAGGTGTGCCAGAAGGATTAAGAATTTTGCCACCCTATTGTAGCCTATTGCAGTGGAAAAAGAATTATTCTCAAACAAGTGAATAATCATGAAGTCATTAGTTTTCTGCAGCAAAACATCATTTCCAGGTTTGGTGTTCCTACATCACTTGTTTTTGACAATGCAACATATTATTCATTGCTAAAGCTTTATGATTTTTCATTAGAAAATTGAATAATGGTGAAGCATTATGTTAACTATTACCCTCAGGGGAATGGTCTCACAAAATCCATGAATAAGAATTTGATTCGTATCATTTAGAATACCATATTATCTGAGCAAAGGAATTGGCACTCTGCTTTGGTAAGCACTTTATGGGTTGACTGAGCCATGCATAAGCTGTCCTTGAACACCTCCGCTTACTTCTTAGTGTACGGGAAATAAGCCATCCTCCATCCCAACATCTACTTTCTTACTCTCCAAATTTCCCAAGAGTCCCAAGGCAAGCCATGTTTGTTAGTGCGGCAAAGAATGGACACCCTTCAGAAGCTCCAAGAATAAATATTGAAAGCCAAATAAAAGTTTTTACTCCATCAGAATTGTATGTAGAGGTGTTTTGATAATAATTATGTGGGGAAGAACTCCTTAAGTGTGGGTGACTTAGTCTTGATATGGGTCAAATCCCATGAGGACAATGAAAACACACTAAGTTTCAATCCATGTGGATTAGACTATTCATTATACACAAGAAGCTTGGCAAACACACTTACCTCCTTCAATCACTCGACGGGAAGGTTGACTCTCTGCCTGTAAATGGCCAAGATATCAAGCATTATTTTCACTGAAAATTTTGGGTTGTGCCCTACACCATGTACATAGTCTCCTTCTGTATTCTAGTTGAACTTGTTCTAGTTTATCGCTTTTTTTTTCTTGTCACATGAATAAAGTGTTGTCCTCATATTGGTTTTTGAGATTGTGTGTCTGGAAAAAGTCTAAGAAGCCGTGTGACACTTCAACATTTGGTTATCCATTGGTCTATATTCCTTGTGTTGGTTATTTATTTTTTCTTATGATGTTTTGAACGATCCATCCGTAAGGAGAGTCTTGGGATAACCATGAACTCGTGTCTACCTGGGAAACCTGGTGCCCATACTTGGTTCTTTTTCCTTTATGTTTATTTCTTCTCCAATCTATAAAATGGGAGGAGGGGATAATCTAAATTAGAAAAACAAAATCAAAGGAACCCATATACTTTTCTGGAGGAACAACCTCTCATTCTCTCAATAAGTCAGGATCCCTCTTCCACACAAAATAAACAAGTGCCAACTCACAGTTATATTTTAAAATAATAAATAGAGGGGAAATAAGAGAAAGGCTTCCTGCACAGAGAGGTGAAGCAAGAAACTCTATCCAGTTACTATTCAGGCTTGCTGGTAGCGGAGAAATGTTTGTGTTCATGAAGTGAATCAGTTGACATAATTTCCAGGCCTACTGGTCGCAGAGCAACACCACAGATGAAAAATTATACTTTGAAAATATTAAACTCCCAAACTTCATCACCTCCGCACAGCCACCCCCCCCCCCCCCGACTTCAAAATTTATGGTCAAGTTGGCTCTTTATTGAGTTAAACTGAAGTGGCATGATGGGTACTTGTTCTATTCATGGGGTAAGTGGGGAAACCAAAGCAATATGCACAATGAGTAAATACTCCCTGAAGGACCAAGGCTCTACACCAAAGAAGTTAACCAAAATAGAGAAGATGAAATCCTACCAGTGTGTGGCTAGGTGTTGTAACCACTACAACCACATCCAAAATTTTGACCGGTACCAAATTTTGAAGCCTTACTTGTTCTTTTTTATGGACATTGCAAACTTTGAAGTTAATTTCATTGCTTTTGGGATCCCTTTCCCAAGATAGGAAAAGTGTCACCTTTAGAAGTATGGCTACCATGGTGAATATACGGGCTTATTCTAGTGATTCCAAGAGGTCATATTTGTGTAAAGAAGTCATTCTAACTATGTAAGTTTTTGTCACACTTATTTCCAAATATCTCAACACCGTTGTAGAAGTGTCCTCACGGTTGTTGTAAAGTGTACCTATGATGTCGCACTTGTTGTAACTGGTCATAAAGCTGCCACATGGAGGAAAATGTATGTATGTTTGTATCACACAATTTATGTTTCTTGAGTCAACAAATATGTTAAATGTGTGATCATAGTCAAAGTACATTAATGTTGACATCAATCCTACCTATCCCACACTTAGTCATTTTCCAGAAAGCTTCCTCACCAGAACACGTAGCCTTTCTAGGCCTCCCTTGAGCTGTGAAATGTGCAGTCTCAGTCATCTGGCTGTGACCTTATTTCTTAGAACTATGCAGTGCGCAGTACTAGCTCCTCAAGAATACCTTATTGCATAGTTTTGGTGACCAACACCTGACCTTGACCTCCAGAATTTCTTAGTTGAGGGCTCCAACCTGGCTTGAACTATGCACCTTGCAAATTCAAGACAGAAGATCATCCCCTAAGCCTTAGAACTATGCACTACGAATTCACCCAGGCTTCCTTGACCTCTTGAATTGAGTAGTTGTATTTCTGAGATCTCATCCATGTTGCCTGTCCCCAGTAACCCCCGAAGCTTCACAGTCATGTCCCTAAACCCAACCTGAACTATGCATTTTGTAGTCTTAAGGCTCAAGTTTTCTGCATTCCTGCGTGAAAGGCGCACCTGTGGAGTCAGTAAGCATCCTTGCTCAAACTTTCACCTGTCTTGAGATCAGTTCATGGATCAAAATGTATCGTCTTAGAATAGGGGTTTTCGGATTGATGTCATCTCGTCATGAGTGAATTGCAGGAACAATGTAATGTCCCCTAATAGTAATAAAATAATAAATAATAAATAAATTGCATAATATTAAAATAAATAATAACTTAATGATAGTAAATACATATTAAATAATAAAGAGAGTAATAATAATAAATAAATAAAATAGTAAATAATAAACTAGAGTTCTAAATAAAAATACATAAAAGTAAACTATAAAAATAGTAATAAAATAAGTGAAGTTAACAAAAGTAAAAAAAAAAAAAAAAGAATAAAATAAGAAAGTGTTAAATTAAGAGAAACATTAAATTAAGTAAAACTTTAAACGAAGAAACGAAATTTGCATGTTGACACAGGGAATGTGTGTATGAGGTTCCCTTTCCATTGTGTGGTCTATTTAATAGACGTTAAGATGAGATTCATTTTTCCTTAATTCATTCTCTTGGGAGAAAAGCTTTGAGAAACAAAGGATTCCCTAGTAGTAATATGTTGATTGAGGGCTCGGGGGTGGTTGGTCTCAGAAATATTATATGCAGCTGAGCTTACGATTGGGTGGAGTGTCATCTCCAAAACTTTGTTGTAGTTAGCAAGATTCAAATAATGTTCAACTCTGAACACACAAGCAAAGAATATCGTCACTATAGGTAAGTCGTCTCTACTCATGTTTTTCGAAATTATATTATAATTAGTTGAATATTTTTTGTGTTGATTATTAATTGAATATTTGATATAATTAGTTTCATGTTAATTTTTACAAAGAGAAAGAAAGCGAAAGGACATTAGTTTGTCCTTTCAATTTTTGTGTTGATATTAATTGAATATTTACAAGATGATTGATCGAGAGAAAGGGAAAGTACACTAGTTTGTGACCACTTTCCAAGACATGAGATCATTGAAGACTCCATATCACCAAGGCTTGCATAGGATTGGAGGAAAACTCTTTCATGAAGACACTTAAATCTCAGCAGCAGCACTGGCTTAACATTACCACATCATCAAGAAGTCCATGTTAACAGTGTCATGTCATGTCATGTCATGTCACTAGTGGTCATGTCACCACATCCCTATTGCATATCATGTTCATTGTAAACAAATGTATTGCAAAGTGGAAGTCCAAAGAACACACATGAATGTAAAGAATCATGTAAGTGGAAAGGTCATGGGAAGTAAAGGAGTGATGGGATTAATCAAAGATTCACCCTTTTTTATATATACTCCCTCATTGTATGAGCAAAGGACTTTTTCACCTTCGATCCACGAGCAAAGAAATAATGAGAATATATGGTTCTTTCATGGTGAAAGGTGTGGCTCCAATGCTACACTATTGGAGCTAATGATGTTCATTGTAAATATATGTGTCTTAGAACTTTTACTTAATAACATAAGGCTTCCAAGGAAAGCATGTTCTTCACGCATGACTTATGAATATTTGTAAGACTATTTTGTGGATGTTTGTATTTCATGTTTTCTTTTCGCATGTACTAATATAGTTGAAATATTTCTATTATTTTAGTGCTTATTTTATTGAGAATATGTTGTAATGGTTGTATCTGTTTTCCATCCTTGTGGACTATTCTATAGGATATTAGACATACTTTTCTTAATTTTTTGTGTATAATGACCATCTCATCCATTCTGGACTATTCCGCTTGGTGTTAGACAAAACCCTTGGGTTCATCTATGTCTCTTCGTGTGTGGTGCTATTTTTTTTTTTTTCTGAATAAGATTAATATATTAGTATACAAAAAATTACATGGAGGCCAGGGCCTCAAAAGTTCTAGCCCGTGAAATGGGAATTCTAGTACAACGATGAATCTCTAACAGTTTATCAACCCACAGTACCAACACATAGAGACAGCCATGAAGCTCAGTCAGACAATTTATCAAAAGAGTGTCGCCCTCATAGGGGAAGCCGGCCATGAAACTCCAGCAGTTTATCAACCCACAATGACTAAGACAGGTAATACAAACATAATCGTTCCCAAAACAAATACCCTGCTGCCCACGAAGGGGAAACCGACATTTCGACAAGCTGTAGATCTGAAGAAAACTTAACTGAAACAGCGAGCAAAAACCAAAACTGAACCTGGTTCAACGATCATCCAAAAACAAGCTAATATAGAGATTGGCCATTAAGTGCCTTCAGAGGAGGGGGGAGACTCGACCACATGACAGGCGAAGGCGTAAGGGTCATCCTCGACCTGCGAATCAACTTTAGCACTGGAACCTCCTTGCTTGGTGTCGTCCTCGCCCGGCTTGTCAACAGGAGCAGAAAAACAGCCTCGCTTGATGTCGCCCGATCCAAAAGCAATTCTGAGGTCCTGCGAGGAGCTGCACTTGACCTCTTTCCTTTTTTTACCTCCTTTGGAGGGAGAGCAGGGCTTATCAGCTGCCAATTGTGCCATATGAGAAACCGTGAGCTCGACACTCAATTCAGGAAGCTCCTCTTTAAAATCTATAGTTATGGTGGCTGTAACAGTTGGCATATTGAGTAAACAGGGGAAACAGAACTAAGCCTTATGCTGCTAACCTGGGATGAGACTGGAAATGCCTCTTGCAGGCTGAGAAATCCCGTGACCAGCTTGAGAGCCACGTCCACTTCTAGTCTCAGGGTAACGACCCCGCCGGGAATCAGATGGAGGAGATGAGGAGCTCAGAGAGGTAGAGGGAGGGTGGCGGGGAGGACCTCCACGGCTCGTGAGTGGTACTATTACCTATCTCTTAGAGGCTCAATTTTCTCTTTCTCCCCCCTTGTAGTAAAATAACCTTGACACGCTTGCAATCTCATGAGACACGGCCCCACCTCGACCCCTTTTTCTTTATTAAAGTGCATTGACATTAATATCTCTTGTTCACAAAAAGAGACAAGTCATATATTTAAGAATAAAACAACCAAGCCTCTGCTCCATATGGGACTCCTACACCAAATGGTTTGAGGTCTGATTGGGAATTCAAATCGCGGAGATCCCCTAAATGTTGGCAGGTCTAGTATCGTCAATAATGTCATAAGACCAAAAAATGTTAGTGTTAAATAAAATCGCTAATATAATGAATGTTTATGGTAAATATATAATTAGTGGTCATTAAAAAATTCTTGATGTTATGGATGGTTCATGGGAAACAAAAAATACTTATCATGAAATGACTTGGCCATCCGTAAAGTGTTTAAACATACCAGCAATATTTGTTACTAAAATAGAACCTCTAGAATCTTGAAAATTTTGAGCTAATGGGCCTCCTTCCAAGAGCATATTGTGGATTATACAAAGACCATTTTCCAACCCTTCCATTATGCTGCTCCTGAGCATGTATTTCAAGCACTGGACCCTCTATAAAACCACTGATCTCTTGTGAAGTCGGTGGGATTTCTCGATCATTGTAAATAATTAGAGCATCTGATAACATCTTCATGTATTTTTCAAAGATATTTATCTCTCCTGTTAATAATTCCAATCCCTTGACTCAAGTATTCTCTGCTGATATCTTCTTCATGCATAGCCATCCGATAAAAATTTTAGAAATCAGAGCCATCTAAAGCATCTGATCAAAATTTTTTGAGAGAACTAGCAACAGAATAGAATGCATTTTCATAAAATTAATTTGTTATTATAAGTTCATTGTAACATGCTTATTAACCCTAAATTCCGTTAATATCCCATATTTGAATGTTTTTAATGTTTTGGCACCATATCAGATAGTCTCAAGCCTTGTCAGTTCTTTACAGACATCTAAGACTCCTAATTCTCAGATGGCTCCTTTTTTTGAGTGGAGTTGAGACATTCAGGAGACAAGTTTGTTGAAATATTTGAAGCCATGTACATATATCAATTTGTGTATGTTCTCATCATGAAACTTGCAATACAACTACAACAGATTAATTTTCTTCCATATCATAACCCAGTGCTATTTATCTCTTATCAGTTTTTTTTGATATATAATCATCTATAATTTTCAGATATTTCTTCATACTATCCTCAAGTATAATCGCAATATACTTATAAATTCCATCTAACTCACCAACATTGCTGGGAATTTTTTGAAGGTCAATATAGTGTTCCATTTCTCACCTTAATTTTTTTTTAGAAACAACACTCTTGATGTCAAATCATTCTCAAGTATATTGGTTTACTTCTCAACTCGGTAACCAGACAAAGTCATATGAAAAATCCCTATTGATCATGTCCATGTATTTATCATCTATCATATCCATTCTTTTTCTCTTTCTCTTTTATGTTCATAGAGAGTGCAACAAATTCTTATCAAGCTCACATGGGTTTTTCTTTTTCAATCCTAATAATCATAAGGAACTAACTC
Source organism: Pinus albicaulis (assembly GCA_034641835.2). Classification (NCBI taxonomy): domain Eukaryota; kingdom Viridiplantae; phylum Streptophyta; class Pinopsida; order Pinales; family Pinaceae; genus Pinus; species Pinus albicaulis. The sequence continues at coordinate 1,828,626,236 of CM076575.1, read as the reverse complement.
ACTAGTAATGATTAATAGAATAATTGACATGCCTATGGAAGCTAACATATTTGTGCTTGTTGGTTCTCTAGATTTCTAGAGAACTAATGTGAAATCTTGCAAAACCCTAGTATGGCTAGAGAGGTAGAATCTTCAAATCCTTTTTAGGAGAGAGAATCTTAATAAACACGAAATGAGCTCTTAATAAACTAGTACATCCATATATTAACAGACAGATCTCTCTACCATAATATCTCTGGAAAATAAATATCTATCCATGAAAAGATTTAATCTTGATATCATATATTAAAGACAGTTCAACCTACTTGCAGGATGTGCATTCATCACAACAAGAATTTTATAAACCAGCAGAAAGAGAGGAAGACTAGAGTAGAAGGAGGGAAGGAAGGAAAAGAATATAAGAATATGATTTGTTGAAAAAATTTCAAATCTATTGTAGTTCACATGAGTGAAATATGATGAAATTTATAAGCTACTACACATGCCGAATTTTGGCCCTCTTGTTGCAGGACCAAAAATTTCTGAAGATTGACTAGATTGGAACATATTTGACTCTTGGAGGTGACTTTGAGTGGGGTTGGACTTGGTATCTTGGTGACAGTTTGGTCTTGGTCTTGGATATCTGTCATTTTGATCTGATTCTATAAAAGAAAGCTTGTTGGGTTTTCCCCTTTTGGGTTTTTCCCTAGCTAGGAGCCTAATTTTGATTCCTTTCCTATTTTTTTGATTTCTATATTTCTTTTAAAGATTGAATATTTTCATAATTTATTGATGAATAAGACATAAGAAGAAGACAGCTAACATTCACAAGTAATTATGAAGGAAATAAATTAGGTGTTATATTACATTACACTTGGTTTCTCAAGAAATGATTGATCAAGAGAGAAAAAGAGAAGAAGACAGCATGACAAAAAGGATGACAGAAAAAAGTGTAAGAAAGAAAAAAATAAATAAATGATGCAACCAAAGTAGGATGAAAGAAAATTATGATAGAGATAATGATGTAATATCAAAGAGAGAAAAAATGTGAGAGGAAAAAAAAATATGGCTAACAAAAGAATAAAGAAGTGAAACAAAGTAAAAATAAATTTACAGTGCATTAAAAATTGAGATCCACATGCAATGAATCCATTCAATATGACATCCATGATGATGTTTAATGGTCTTCCTTGAGTAATGTGGAAAAAAAATGGCTTTGGTAGTATGTTTATAAAGGGGTTATATGAGCCTAAATTGAAAGTTGAAATTGATTGTACTCAAGTTAATGTTGATGAGACAAGTATATCCCCATAAGACAGAAGAATTTTTTTTCTCAACTAAAACCACTAATATAAGGGATTTTTTTTGGTAAACAGAAATCACTTGATAGTTATTGATCATTATAAACCACTTTATGTTTACAAAATTGGTTTATGGTTCATGATTAAATAGAATCTACCTGACATAATATTTTTAGTGAAATGAAAGCACCTAGTAAGCTGATGTAAAACCTTCAATGTGTACTGGTTGAGGACCATTCAAAAAAATCCAAATGGTGTGATGGTTGAAAGTCATCCATAAAATCCCATAAATTTAATAGTTGTAATTCATAAATTTAATATAATAGATAGTTTGTGGTAAGCCAAAATTACTTAATGATTATTTTTCATCTAATTCTAAGCCACTTGATGTTATGGGTTATGTGTGGTTCATAGTAAGCCAAAACACTAATTATAAAAAACTTATAAAATGAAAATATTCATATAATGTTTTCTTTTTCAAATTAAAAATACTTGAGGATGATAAAAGTTAATGCATAAAAATTTGTAAATAAAATGTCACATGCATATGAAATATAATGATATTGTGAACTGGTGACTAATCCTCACAGTTTTCATGGTCTAATCTTGTCAAAAACTATGCAAACCTAGGAGTTATTTCTTCAGTTGAAAGAACGAGTAAGGGAACTAATCCTCACTTTAGCTGCTCTCATGAGCTAATGTTGCTCACTCATGACACATTCTTAATAATTGCTGCATAACTTCACTATCAAATTTATGTTGACCCCCTTTTGGATATTACTGCGTTGATGAGGAACCCAAGTTAAGAAAATTTGAAGTGAACACACTCAAATGTTCTGCATCCTTTGGGAGAAATCACTTGGTCATTCTTATGCTCATTTTGAACCTCAGTAACGCGTTTAAACATACCAATAATCTCTATAACTAAACTGGAATCTTGGAAATTTTGAGCTAATGGGCCTCCTTCCATGAGCACATCATGGATCAACCAAAGGCCCTTTTCCAGGGCCTCGTAATTATGTTGCATCTGATTTAAGGGACTGGACCCTCTACAAAATCACTAATCTCATGTGATCTCGGTGGAATTTTTCGAGCCATGCAGATAATTAGAGCATCAATTAGAATATTTAGGCATATTTCAAAGTGAGTTATCTCCCGGAAAGGGTGTCAGCTAGAATTCCAACCCATGGTTCAAGTCTTCACTGCTGATATCTTTTGAATGAAACGATCAACCCCTCGCCCGCTAAGTCATGGAAAAATTTGCTTCCAATGTTAGAATTCAGATTTTGAGAAATCACTCGTACTCTGTCGACCACCCATATTTGAACGTTCTCGCATGATATCATATAGTATTAATACAATGACATTAATCAACCTAGTCAGTTCCTTATAGACATCCAAGACTCCTAATTTTTTTATCTCCTTTCTTGCTGAATGACTTTGATATGTTTGGGAGATAATTTTGTTGAATATTTGTAGCCATGTACAGATCTGAGTACTTGTATGTTCTCATCATGAAATTGGCAATACAACCGCAAAAAATTAATTATCTTCCATATCATAACCCAGTACTATTTTTGTCTCATCGCTTTTTCTTATATATATATCCACCCAACATTTTCAAATGTTGCTTCATCTTATCCTCATCTAGAATCAAAGTATACTCAGAAATTACATCCAACTGACCATCATCGCTGGGAACTTTGTGAAGCTCAATATAGTGCTCCATTTCTCGCCTTAATTATGTTTGAGGAATGAAACTCTTGATGTCAAACCATTAGTATATGGGTTTCATGCTTGATGTTTAGTTTCCCATATGTTCTCCAAAGTTTTTCTATTATAGAGAGCTTGTGTGGGCTCCTGCTCAATTGGTAATCGGACTGGATCATATGAAAACTCCCCACTGATCATGATCATGTCCATGTATTTCTCATATATCATCTCCATCTTCTTCTTTTCTCTTTCCCTTCTATGAAACTATAAACAATGCAACAAATTGTTTATAAAGCTCACGAGGTTTTTTATTTTTCAATCCAAAGAATCAGATAGAACTAAGTCACTAGTGTTCAAATTTTAAGGGCAGAGGAAATTTTTTTTCCTCAACATAGAGAGTTTACACAGAGTTGTGGAGAGGTCTTAAACGAGAGGATTGAGTTGCGTAAATTAAATCATATGAGTCCTCTTTACAATACAGAGTGGTGAATATTAAAATATGTTGACTTGCGCAACTATAATGGAGCAAATAAATAAGACAACTTTACTCACCTGAAACAGAGTAAAATAGAGTGTTGTGGTAAGAATGATAGGTGAAAATTTCCATCGCGACTAACAAATATCTATATTATAACTTCAAATCATGAAACTATTTTCTCCTTCTTGACTTTCCAGACTTACATCTGCCACATTACATTAGACTACTTCTTACATGTAAAATCAAAACATATATATCTAAGACATTTAATTCATGATAGACAAAATTTAATATATAGTATGGGAAAAAATGACTTTCTGAACTTTACGGAGTTTTCATGAAGTAAATAACACTTTGTGGATTAGATGTTTTCCAATACACTTTTAAAAACCATGCATTAAATTTCTATTTGACTTTAATAGTTTAATCTGTTGTGGAATGGGTAAAATATACTCTGCTCAAAACTGAGGTATGGGTGATTGTTAGTGTATTTAACGTGGTGGTTGAGATTAATTCTTCAACGCTCCCCCTTAATCGCAACTGTCGCCATTGACCATTCCCAACCAATCTCTGAGATAAACAAAATTTTCATCTGCCAAGATGTTTGGAAACTGTTATTCTGACCTGCAATGCTGCAACGGAATCTCACCATTGTTAACTAATTCTCTTATGAAATGATATTTCGCATCAATATGCTTTGCCTTCTTGTGAAAGACATAATTCTTTGATAGTGCAGTCATTGAACTGCTATCACAAAATATAGTGGTTGCTCAATTTTTTTCATGACATAAATTCCGCAACATCCTTATCATCCAAACTACTTGACAAGCTACTGATGTTACGGAAACATATTCAGATTCTGTTGTTGACAATGACACTATCGGCTGCTTCTTGGAATCCCATAAAATGGCTCCCGAACCCAAATAAAAAACATATCTTGACGTGCTTTTTCTGTCATCTACACTTCATGCCCAATCACTTTCAGTTTAACCAACCAACCTAAAATCATCTGTTGTGGTGTACAAAACACTATACTCCTTTGTCCCATTGACATACTTTAAACTTATTTTCACAACTTATCAATGTGTCTCTTTAGGTGTATCCATGAACCTTGACACGAAACTCATTGCATACATTATATCAGACCTTGTTGCGGTCAAATAAATTAGGCTTCCCACCATGATTTTGTATAATGTCGGATTGTCGTTGCTGCTGTAATATTCCTTGCTAAAATTCAACCCCATGACAGTGGGAGTTCATGATGGCTTGTTGTTATGCATATTAAACATCTCTAAAAAAATTTCTACATACTTTTCTTGAGAGATAAAAATACCATTCTATGTTTTCTTCACTTCTATGCTCAAAAAATATCTTAACAACCCTAATTCAATCATTTCAAACTCACTTTTCATGACTGCGTTGAAATTAGTGATGAGGAAATCATCACTTGCTGTAAAAATCAAATCATCTTCATACAAAATGACAATAATAAGCTTACTGTCACTTTCATTGATGTAGAGAGTAGGTTCACCATCACATTTGTCGAACCCATTATCCATCAAGTAAGCATCTATCCTGTTATACCATGCACACGGTTCTTGCTTTGGCCCATAGAGAGATATCTGCAGCCTACACACCTTTCCTTCTTGGCCTTCTACCTCATAGCTAGGAGGTTATGCAACATACACCTCCTCTTTCAATACTCCTTTTAAGAACACTTATTTTACGTCCATTTGATAGAATTTCCATTTCTATTGCACGGAAATTGACACCATTGCACGCGCTGTCTCCATCCTCGCAACTACCGCAAATGTTTCCTCATAGTCTCTTCCATGTTGCTTCTTGTAACCCTTGACAAATAGCCTTGTTTTATGCCTTTCAATCTTGACTTAAATGTTTCTCTTGGTCTTATAGACCTGCTTTGCTCCAATGAATTCTTTTCCTTGTGTAAGGTCCACTAACTCCCATGTGTCATTATTTTCTATTGCTACCATTTCTTCATCCATTGCCACAACCCATTTCTCTTCTTTGACTACATCTTCGAAGTGTATTGGGTCATCTACATGACAAAATAATGAAAAAAAAGAATTCAGACCAGTGCTGCTATCAACATCATCTTGCTCATAAATTTCATTTAAATTTCTTAATTTTGGTCTTCTTATGCTTGTGAAAGATGGGCTTGGTGTTGTGCTTGAAGTAGATGGAGTTGCAGATCTTTGTGGTGTTCTTGGAGAAGCACTTTCTTGGTTACGCAACAATGTCCTATTATTTGTTGATGGTTTCACTTGTTGATTGCTTTGCTGAGCTTGTGTAGGTGGAGGAGTCACCATTAAGGAATTACTTGTTGTGGTAAATTACTCTTTGTATTCATGTGATATATATGTCTTCACATTGATTGACTTCTCTAAAATTTCATCCCATGCTTCCTCTTCTATGAATTGAACATCTCTACTGATTATGACTTTCTTGGTTGATGGATTGTAGAGTTTGTATGCCTTGGATTTATCGCTATATCAAACGAATATACATTTCTTCCCCTTGTCGTCCAACTTCTTCCTCAACTCATCCGAGACATGTGTGTATGCCACACACCCAAACAGTCTCATGTGAGTGACATATTGCTTTCTTCCACTCCATGCCTCTTCAGGAACTATACTCATAACACTTTGGGTTGGAGACCTATTAATGATATATGCTACACAAGCGACAACTTCAGCCCAATAATCATTTGGCAAATGCTTTTCCTTCAACATACTCCTTACCATTTCCATAGTGGTCCTATTTTTCCTTTTCGTGCCGCCATTTTGTTGAGGTGTATACCTTGTTGTAAACTGCTTGTTAATTCCATGCTCCCTTAAAAAATGTAGGAAGTCTTTTATGATGTATTCACCACCTCTTTCTGTCCTCAACACTTTGATGTAGTGTCCACTTTTATTCTTAACAACAACTTTGTATTGGCATAAGCGTTAAACACTTCACTTTTTTGTTTTATGAAGTAGACCCATGTATTCCTTGTGTATTCATCTATGAAAGTCAAAATATAATGGCTGCCACCAATTGATGGTGTTTGCATTGGTCCACATAAATCTGAGTGGACAACCTCCAAAGGTGATTTTTCCCTTATAGGATTTCCTGCTGGAAATGATTCTTTGTGTTGTTTTCCCAAGATACATCCTTCACATAGGTTTTCTGGTTTTTTAATGAGTGGTAATCCCGTCACGATGCATTTCCTATGTAACAAATTCAAACCTCTGAAGTTGAGATGACCAAATATCAAATGCCATAACCAATTTTCATCTTTAATTTCTTCTTGATAGGTTTCTTGTGTGATAGCTGCTACATTTCTTTCATCCATTTGTGAATTCATTAATATTTGTTCTTGAGCACATTCTTCTCTCAAATATGATCTTAGATTGAGAGGAAACATTCTATTGTTCACCATGTGAACTTCTGCAATCAGTTGTCTGCTTGGAGGCTTATCCAATATTGTGCACACATCATTTTTTAAAAAGACATTCTAGCCTTTTTGCATGAGCTTCCCAATGCCTATGAGGTTATGTTTCAAACCAGGGGCAAAGTAAACATCTGACATGAAATTTTCTCTCCCTTCTTTGTTAGAATGTCTACTCTTCCTTTTCCCATGACCGAGAGTTTGCTATCAATCCCCAATGTAACTTCAGATTTTACACTTTCATCTAGATTGGAAAAAATTTCTATGTTTCTAGTCATTTGGTTGCTACACACTAAATATAAGAACCATACATCCCCCTTTTTTTCTTGTGCTACATTACAAGCTAAAAACACGCTATCATGGTTCTGATTTTCCTTTATGAAATTTTCACTTGGTTTACTACCTATGTCATATTGCTTCTTTCTACATTCATTTTCATAATGACCTTACTTCTTACAATAATGACATTGAACTTGATATTTATCAATCTCTGACCTTTGGCTTGATTCTGGCTTAGGGCTTGAATTGGATTTTGATTGATGCCCCTTCCACTTGAGCTTGAAGGGCTGCTTCTTCGACCTCTGTGTGGGCTTCTGCCTCTTCCTCTATAATTTTTTCTTCCTTGAACTCTACCTTGACAAAATGAAACTTGTGTCTTGAAAGCATGCTCCAATGAGGAGTTTGTTCCTCTGTTCAATCTATTTTCATGAGACATTAGTTATGCATCGAGCTCATCCACTAGAAACCGTGAGAGATATTTTGTCTCTTCTATGGCCACAACAATGGCATCAAACCTTGCTGGTAGACTTCTCAAAACTTTCTCAACAATTCTCCTTTCCTCAAGTGTCTCACCATGAGACCTGATTTGAGTAACCAACCTAATCACATGTGTAAATAATGAGTCTATATTTTCAGTCTCTTTCATACAAATGATCTCAAAATTTATTCTCAACATTTGTAGTTTTGTTGTCTTCACCTTTCACATGTCTTGGTAGGTTTTGTCGAGGGTATCCCATGCTTGCTTGGACTTCGTTGTTACTGCAACTCTTGGGAAGATACTTTCATGAACTTCTTGAGAAATATAGAAGAGGGATTTTTAGTCCTTCTTCTTGTTGTCCATCAACAAATCTCTTTCTTCTTGTGTCAAATAATTGTATGGTGTTGCATATGTCGTTTCTTGGAAACAATTCTCCACCAATTCCCAAAAATCTTGAGCAGAAAAGGGAGCCTTCATTGTAATTTGCCAATAATCGTAATTTTTTTCATTAAATTGAGGTATTTGTGGATTAGCCATTCTTGTGATTGTTGCCGTCATTTTTACTGTGTAAAAAATAACTTTCTCAATGTCTACAACTTTTTCACTCCTAGTGAATAAGCTCCACAAAATTTTTCAGAACACCTTTTAACTCCTCAGAAAAAAAGCACTTCCTTTTACTGAGATTTTAAACCCGCTCCCATACCTTGTTAAAATTTTAAAGGCACAAGAAATGTTTTTCCTCAACATAGAGATTTTATAGAGAGTTTCGGAGAGGTCTTAAACAAGAGGATTGAGTTGTCGAAATTAAATCATATGAGTCCTCTTTATAATACGCAGTGGCGGAGATTAAAACATGTTGACTTGCACAACTATAATGGAGCAAATAAATCAAAAAATTTGAGAGTGTTGCGGTAGCAATGATAGGTGAAAATTTCAAGAAGTATATCCCAAATAACTAAACTTTATATTATAACTTAAGATCATGAAATACATTCACATATGGAAGCTACTGCTACTTTACGAGTAAAACAAGAGTTCTTACATTCACAAGCGTTGCCGAATTTACACACTAAAATTTGTAACTTGTTTTACCAAAATTTGGTTCACGATTTTGTTATTGTCTTTCCACACTTACAACCACCCACATTACATTAGACTACTAATTACATGTAAAATCAAAACATATATATCTAAGACATAGCATGAGCAAAAATGACTTAATGAACATTACATAGTTTGCATGAAGTAAATAACACTTTAAGGATTTAATGTTTTCCCATACACTTTTAATAACCATGCATTAAATTTCTATTTAACTTTAATAGTTTAATGTATTGAGTAATGAGAAAAATGTAGTGTGAACTGAATAATGATCTATCCTTCATGAAAACCTTTAATTGTTACGAAGTATGCCCGAAATAAATATTCCTTCATCACTCGGACAACCAATTAATTACGGGATTAATAAAGTATTGAAAGAAAAAATAAACATTGACATATTTATAAAAGTTCGAGTTAATTAAAATGCTGAGGGGCACATATGAAGCCATAAGTTTACCATGGACCTTCCTCTCGTAAAGGTGGGACAGAAAGCATTTAGAGATTCCTTTTCTTACGGTAGTTTTGGGTTAAATTTTCATTGGAATTATCTTTAAAGCGCCAGTTTTACCTTTGAAGGGAGTTTTGTCCAAATTTTTTAATTTTAATTTTAAAACCGTTGTTAAATTTTCATTGGAATTATCTTTAAAGCGCCTTTCAAGGGAGTTTTGTCCAAATTTTTTAATTTTAATTTTAAAACCGTTCAAATTATTGATTAAAAAGTAAAAGCAAACTCCAAAAAAACTTTAATTAAATTACTTTTATATTTGAAAAGTTCATAAAAATAAAAATAAAAATAAAAAAACTCATGAGAATGAAATATATAAAATGCTCACGTTCTGTCTTTATACATATACATATACATGGTAGTTATTGTAATTATTATTTAATTGGATATTTCCGTTATGATTTAATTATTTAATGTGTAATTATTATTTAATTATATATTAAATGTTTAATCTGCTATTAATGTATTATTATTATTTAATTTAGGGGAATTTATAACAAATCAAGGGTAAGATAGTTGCACAAACTAATTTAAAATTTATAATGTTAGTTTTATATATATTTACATTTAAGATTTATATTAAATTTATTTTAATATTAAAATGAAAAATATTGTTAATCTTGGATAGTGTGTGATCGGGTGCTTTCTTAAGGCACTCCTTCATATGAAGTGACCAATTTTTTTATACTTTCTTAAGGCATTCCTTTATGTGATGTAGTCTTACCAAACTTACCAAAAAAAGAAATAAAAAATATTGCAAATTAAATATAGCTATTTATATATTTACATTTATGATTTATATCACATTTACTTTAATATTAAAATGAAAAATATTGCCAATTAAATTTACCTCCAATAATTTAAAATAAGTCTTTTTTCAACTCTTGTTCACTCCCATCCAATAATTTAAAAAAAGTTTTTTTTTTTTTTGGTTGTTTATACATCCATGGTTATATGAAGGGATCTATGTGCCTAACTTTGAGTGACCCTGAAGGGGTGCACCCACGCGTAACCCTCATCCTCAGTGACCCCAAAGAGATCTACCCATGCCTAACCCTCAGTGACCCCGAAGGGATCTACCCAGGCCTATCAGTGACCCCTACATCCACAGTAATAATCCATGGAGATCCACCCTAAGGGATCTACGGTGGCCTAACTCTTAATAACCTCGAAGGGATCTACCCACGCCTAACCCTTAATGACCCCAAAGGGATCTACCTACCCTTAGTGACCTCTACATCCAGGGGCCGCTACATCCACATCCATGGTAATAATCCACGAAGATCCACCAGAAAGGAGCTACCGAGACCTAACCCCAATGATGTCTAAGAAATTTGACCCATGACCCGTGACCTCCCAGTTGACAAGCTACTTAGCAACCAAAAGTCAACCAATTAAACTATCCCTTGGGACTATTAATTTAAAATAAGTTATTATTATCTTCCTTATCTAAAAGTTTTTTAAAACGATTTCAATATTCTCTTTAAACTTACATATATTTTAAGTATTATAATATTTTTACTTCTTCAAATAAGGAATTCCAATGAAAAGCTACCTCCCCTTTGACTATGACCTTGTATCTTATTGTTAAAATATTTTTTTTTTTCACTATGACTTTATATTTTATCTTATTCTTATTTTTTAAATATATAATTTTTTTATCTTATTGTTATTCTTAAAATATATAATGTTTTTAATAAATAATATAATATATATATATATATATATATATATATATATTAAGATAAATTATTTGTTTAATATTATTCATATAAAATAAAATTTAAATAAAATTTTGGATAACCATTTTAAGTTTTGATCTTTTCAAATCTATGCTAAATCATAATTTTTCCTTGTTTGTTTAGATTGTATTTTTGAATTGATAAATTAATTCAATATTATAAAAAACACCCATGAAGCACTTAAATTATGCACTATACACAATTAAAACCTGGAAATCCCACAAATCCTTTTGACATTCTTAAAACCTAGAAGAATTAGAATACACATTTGAGTAAGTTGAATTGTTAAGAACATATTTATCCATTTAAGAGATGTGAGGTTCAACTTTAATTGAGATAAAGGTATAGTATGCACACCAAGATAAATTTTATCAATTGAATAATTTTAACATCAAATACATGTGTGTAATTAGTACAAAGATTAATAATATCAAGTAGACTTTAATAGTTAAAGTCACTCTAAATTAAAATACATGTAATTGAAAAAAATGAATACTTAATAAATGATAAATTGAATCATTTTAACATCACATACATGTATGTAATTAGTATAAAGATTAATAATATCAAATAGACTTTAATAGTCCAGTCACTCTAAATTAAAATACATGCAATTGAAAAAAATGAATACCTAATAGATGATATGTAATGTATGTACCTAGTTTGCTTATACCTTTAATGAATGAGAAATCTATAAAAGGATTACAAATAACTTTTGAGTGAATTTGAAATTATATATATATATATATATATATATATATATATATATATATATATATATATATATATATATATATATATAAGGCCATTAATGCCCATCAATAAGCTATTTTGAGATTACTCATATTAAGTTGATATTACTTGTATTGTTCTTGTAGATGGTGGTTGTGGTGAATGTCCAATAATAACAAATTTTATTTATTGGCTTTTAAAGAAGGTAAGAGATCTTATGGTTTTTTTGTAGAACTTTATTTACTGAAAATATATTAGGAAACATTCAAAGATCATGATAGTTTTGATGAGTTATGTTAGGAAGGATGATACTGCCACAAATATTTTGAAATTGAGATCTAACTTGAGTATACATAAGAAATTTTAAGTGAAAGTATTTTTCACTTTCAATATTTTTAATGTCACAAAGACAACAAATTATTTCAACCCAACACATATCCCAATCCCAATTGTTCATAATTCTAGGCCACATAGTTGGGTTATTTATTTAATTTTGTTTCTCTTTAATCCTTGAAAATTTCTTGTGATTATGTTAGGACATTATAATAACTATTTAGTTTTTTTCATCATCAAGACAAATAAGAATGTCACAATGAAAACAGAAGAATGCCAAATGTATGCTGCTAGCCAAGGCCATAATATCTCCTTGAGAGGAAAACCCACAAAATTATTTTCTTATCAAATTTCAATGAAGACTTCAAAGAGCTTGAACGAAGACGAAACCAAAATGATGAGCTAGCGAGAATCCCAAACCAATTCTCTGCAAAATGAATACTAATGAAACCCTAGTTTCTCCAATAGATTGGCATGTTTGAGCTACAAAGACACAAAATTTCCTCCTTCGTAAACCTTCATTGAAAATTTTTCCTCCTTCCCTTCTTCAGTCGATTAGGTCTCCTATAATTTTTTCAATTAATGAGAGATACATTACTTGATGTATGTGTGTTCAAATGAGGAGAGAAAATTCCTTTATATTGACTTTTCTTGAGGATGAATTTGGCCTCTTAGGGCCAACTTGAAGGGCTAACCAACTCATCACTTGGAGGCTTATATACACTACAATTTTTAATTATTATTTTTATTTCTAGTTACATGAACCTTCTAAATGATAGAACATCATGACCTTTACCTTTTGAATTGTCAACAATACCCCTAGAGTACTCAATGGGTGCCTTCGCCTAGGAACACAACATAATTGGCAAGAAACCATTTCAATAATAATAATTTTCTTTTACAATTCATTTTTCTTTTCTTATTATTTTGAAAAGTACATTAATAATTAAATCATGTCATGGCTCATGTATAGTTTATGAATACCAATACTAGTTACATTTCAACGCACCCTCTTAACTAGGGAGGTATGTGTTGGCTCACTAAGATGTCTATTTAAAACAATCATAATGCATACATTAATCATCAACCCAGGGTAAGTTTGCTTCTTTCAAGAGTGTTCAACATAGTTTATGCAAGTGAAATTAGAGGTTAAAAAATCGAAATCGTTGCAGAAGTAAAATCTAATTCTTGAAGTTCAATCAAAGAAATTCTGAAAGTAATCATTAAATAACTCAACTGATTTACTCAACTTAATTTTAAGTTGTTCTATGAAACAAAATTAAAATTCAAAGCTTAAAGGAATTGAAAATTAACCATAGTTACTTATTAACATCTACAACAATCTATTTAATCAGGTAGGGAATATCACAGTAACGGAACAACAAGTAACACAACCAAGTTTTGCAATTAAAATTATCGATGATTGATCAAACAACAAGATCACTCTGAATGAACAACAATTGAATTATTCAAAGAACTCTAGTAAATGCGTGAAGTAACATTCATGAAGGAAATGGAAACAATTAAGACTTTAAATTAATAGGACACAAACCAATTGATGCTAATGAAATTAAAATCAATTACAAATTCTATAAAACACAGGAATGATTAAGTGCAAAACAGGAAAATAAGAACATTACACAAGACAACAGTAGAGCTCTTAGTGACTAGGCCTAGAGCCTCCAGAAGTCTCTGCGAGACGATCTTGAGAATATGATTATGGAAAAACAAATATCTCTTTCATTAAATTTAACAGTCAGGATACAACATCGCTGAGCATGAAAGATTCTATTCTGAAGTAATGTAAATAAAATACAATTATAACATATGGATTAGCCACCTCTCATTATATTCCATATATTTATATTTTACATACTATAGAAAAACAGAACGGATAATAGCAAATCCTTAGGATCAGGAGATCCTGAGGATTTTGCAGCTATCTAACAGTTTGTATTATAAAATAAACGAGATCCTACTTATTTTTCGTTGTTCTGTTTGAACAGAAACAATATATTTTCCCTTTTCTTGGTCGTTGTTGTTCAATCATTGGAACATCGTTTAATCAGTTTAGATTTCCTACACATAAAAAAATAAAATTTAGCCATTTTGACCATAATTACATAATTTTTTGCTAATTAGTTTTGCCCTTTTTTTATAGTTAATTATTCCATATTTACTCCCAAAGTGAAGGTAAAAACATGAAAATTAGTAATAAATCAAGCTAATTATGAATGTATAACGTATCTTCTTCATGGCCCAACATACTCCCCAACTTACCTTATTGCATGTCCCCATGCAATGAGATGGTTGAGGCTTAACAATTTCAAGGAATAGGCAGGGTAGAATTCCTCCTTATACAGTGTAAAACCATGTTTTTGTTTGACTTTTGCAAAATCTTGCTTTACATGACCCTCAGGAAGATCATAATCATAGTGACAGCCTTAAGGAGGATACCATATGATAGGACACCTGTAGCGGCACCCTATCCATGTAGGAACCATGCATAAAATTATGTTACTATATGTGTAAAAACAAACCATAGTTTTTTTAAAGTTTCTATAATTAAAAGGCTCCTGATTCCTAACACTATTGGTGGATGTCTGCCATATTTTCTTAGCTGTTGACAAATCATCTTCTCTGATATCCTGAAAGTATTCTCTCCCAGCTTGAACAATATCCTTGTGAAGTGGTCCCAATTTGGCTATGACCCCTTCCTGTTTCATAAATATTTTATGTTGAGTGAAGAGATGCAGAGGTTTAGTGGGTTCCCCTTTAACCCAGAGATCTATACCATGTTCTCTTTTCTGAAAAATGTTATAAGCTTTAGCCCACTTAATTTGATTATCAGCAAAAGAGAGGAATGATTGAAACTAGATGTCTCCTATGAAGGGACTTGGGTTAATATCCTGATCATCTTACAAAAAGAAATTGTGTAGATATATTTCATATAATAGGTGTTGAAATTTCTCATTCTGTTCCCCACAACACTGGACAAATTCTGCAGTAGTATTAAACTCGGTGGGTTTCCCTATTCTAATGGATTTCACCTTTAATAAAATATATCTTTCTAATAAAAAAAACACATAATTAGTAGCAGGTGATCAAAAAGACATGAAATCTGAGTAAATCAAGGAAATAGTATTTGTTTTCTTTATGGCTTCTTCAAGCTGAGCTTGAGCTTTCTTTACCTTCTCCTGTTCACTTCTGAAATTGGCGAAAGTCTTATCTTTAGTTGCAACAAGCTTATTAATTTTTTCCAGCAGCTCCTCATGCACCTGTAGTGGTACCACCTCCTTATTATAATTAGCCAATTCATGTTGGGTCTGTGTCAATTCATCTTGAAGTCTTGAAATAACAACTTATTTTATCAGCGGAGTATAAAAAGGTGTTTCATCTGTCTGAGTTTCCTTTTTCTGTGTTTCTAATTCTGTTTGGGTTTCTACAATGTGTGTCTCTAATTCTATTTGGGTTTCAACAATGTGTGTCTCTAATTTTTTTTGGATTTAGCAGTGTCTGTGTCCTTCTTAGGCTTCCAAGCCTTATCTTCCTCTTATAACCATTCCCTTAATTATTTGCCTTTTTTTTTCAACTTCTTGTATTTCTTGCGCAATGTCCTCAACTTATCCCTCACTAACTTATTTTTTGTTGTAGGGTTTCCAGTAGAAGAGGGCACAATACTCTTTTCAGGCACAGGGGAAGCTGTACCAATTTCTAGGCCATAATCTGGTAAGAAAGTTCAAGTACTAAAGGAACTGTGCCTATATCAGTACTCTGATACAATGGGACAACGTTTTCTCTAGGTACCACTGGAATTGTACCTAAATCAATACTTGGTTCCAATGGGACGATTTTTTCTTGAAGCACCACAGAAATTGTGCCTATGTCAATACTCTGTTCTAATGGGATGGTGTCACCCGACTGGTTTTCAGACTCAGGAGTTCTTTCTACAAAGTTTTCTTCCTCCAAATATTCACCGCCACTGGGTGTTGAATCCCTTGAATTCTGCATTTCCTCCTCAAATGGTAAAATTTGAGTGTGACCAGAATCGCCAGCAAAGGTAGACTGGCCTAGAGGGAAACTCTATCCCTCAAAATTCCCAGAGGGATTTCTTTCTTCGTGAAATGCACTCATACGTTCTAGCAATCGGGCCATTTCCTCCTCATATCCCTATAGCAATCCATATTCTCTCTTTAGAGGGGGTGTATGATATGGTCATTCCTTGTTAGCCAAGTTTGAGGTGTTTTGCTGTCAATTGAACCACTCAGACCCTCTTCATTTCACCGGACCTGAGGTCGAGGGATGGTTGCTTTTTTCTTCTTGCTTTCCTTGGAATAGATATTTCCCTTCTTGGCTAGTTAATTTCTCTATTGTCTAGGTTTTCTTCTAATGGGGTTAGGTTAGATTTTACCAAGCTTTCCTATTGAAAATCAAATCAAATTAAAAATAAATAAACACATAGAATAAACCAAAGACCAAATTTTGGCAGAAAAGGCTTCAGCCTCATGGCTTCCTCACATATTTTCTCATTATTAAAAGAATGGAGTGTTACAATTAAATAGATGAGAAGACATTGTCTTAAGATAGGGCATGCTATCTTGGACACCTTGGTTGAGATAATTTCTCAACCAAACACACACCAATATAGGAGCTACCTAAACTAACTCATATCTTAGAGGAACAACCCAATCTAAAGAGTGAGGCATAAATTCCTGACTTTTAATATTTAATTTATTTATTTTATTTTTGGATTTATTATTGTTTTATGAGAGAGGCTAACATTCCACCCTTCAATGATAAATACAAAATAAGAATGAGGAACCATCTTCCAAGTTCTCATGTTCATCCTCAAAAACATTGCCTGAAAAATTGCCAAAGCTGGATGCTGAAAAACTACAATCTGAAGAGACCATGAGTCAACTGCATGTCTGATTGATCTCTGAATTTCTCTTGAAAATTCCATCACATGCCAAGTTACAAAATGATCCATCTATCCTTTGCATGAAATCAACATCCTTTTTCCACTGTCAAAATTTGTTGAACACCCATTGGCTAATGATCATGTCAAAAACAACTCTCTGTTGCTTTTGTTGTATTGAAAACTGCTTACTGCTTCTTTGTTGTCAACTGCCCACTGGTGAATTTTTTGATGTCCACTAGCTGTTGAAGATGCCCACTAGCTATGGAAGCTTCCCACTGGCTTCTTTTGCTAGTTTTGTCAAGACTTTCAGTCTGACAACCACCGTCAATTTCATTGACATTTTCCCCCCTTTGTCAGCTGAAAGGAGAGAGACACTTCTCTGGAAAGTACTCCTGAACTCCCCCCCTTCAGGTGTAGGAGTTTTGCACTGGTGTATTCCCCCGTTCAAATTCATGAAAGTACCATCTTCATTTCACTGTCGGCTGCACTATGTGTGATTGTATTCGGTTGTAGAACTGAGACAATGTTTTGACTGTGGATGACCATTCCCAAGGATCAAGCCATTCATAATGTATCTTCAATCTGGTTGATTATTGTTGGTTGTGACATTTCTCTGAGGAATGATTGGGCTTGCCACAATGGCGACAAGGATGGAGATCAAAACACTGATATTCCATATGACCGGTTCTTTGACAATGAGAACATATCAGTTTGACTACAATATCAGGTTGTGTGCATTTCTGTTTGTTTGCAACTTTCTCAGAACTTTTTGAGGTGATTTTTTCAAGAAATCCCGTACTGACGAACTTAATTGGCTTGGAATAATCTGGGATATGCAAGTTGGTGTCATCGTTGACATATCCTAAGCCTCGTCGATTCTTATTACTTTGAATTTATTCCCATGGCTTGATGATTGACTTGGAAGAAAGTTGAACTGGAATAACTTCAACCCTAGAAGTTGTTTGGGTCATAGCTGGTAAGATGATGACAACTTACTTGATGAAGTTGTGCTTAATAGAATATGTTCTTGATGAAGGAAATCTGATGTATCTACAGTGAGT